>JBBCBC010000024.1:9548276-9837026 GCA_037126765.1 Stenogyne calaminthoides | reverse complement strand
TCTAACTTTTTAAGGCATCGCGTTTCTCTCGATATTGCATCCTTGAGATAGATATATTGATTGCCTTGGAACATTGAGTTCATCTTGAGCATTCGATATATTCTTGAGTCTTGATAATTCTTTGTGCTCTTAGTTTTCTTGATCTTGGATACTCGATCTTGATCTTGCATCTTGAGTCTTACGAGTCTTGAGTCTTGAGTCTTTAGATTTATCTTGTTGTCTTTTCTTTGAGTCTTAATCCGAAGTCTTGATCTCTCGATTTCATCTCGAGTCTTCAGAGACTATTCTGAAACTATATCTGCTGACTTATACATTTTGCAGATAACATCCTGAATACTCTAAAACTGAATCCTGACTCAACTATCAAGATCATTACTGAACATGTCATACTCAGGGGTTTTGGGATCTTAATCAAAATCATATAATCTTTTATTTAAATTCATCTCCCAACACGTTTCATGTTGTATACCAAACTCAGTACAAAAATCAGTAATAAAGGAATTCAGGAACTCTATACCTTTATCTGATCTGATCTTTACTATGCTGACACCCTTCTCATTTTGTAGCTTTTTGAGCAGTTCGGGTATCTTAATCGTTGTCTCGTTCTTTTTGTATAAGAATACAACCCAAGTAAACTTGGAATAATCATCCATGATTACAAGAGTATATTTGCGTCCACTGAGACTGACTGGTGTAACTGGTCCGAATAGATCCATATGAAGCAGTTGCAATACTCTACTGGATGCTGGTCCAGGTATTCCCTTAAATGAGGCTTTAACTTGTTTTCCCTTCTGACATGCGGCACATGTCTGATCTTTGGAGAATATCTCATTCGGAAGTCCCTCAACCAAGGACATCCTAGTGATCTTGTTAAGAGTCTTGAAGTTCAGATGACTCAATCTTTTGTGCCAGAGCCAACTGCTACTTTTAGAACTCTTAACAATTAAGCATGTATTCTTCGGGCAACTGTTCCAATCTACTTTTAGAACCAGTTAGCAAGATTTGTTGAGTGGCTCGATTCCTTATCGTACACTTGTCGCTCAAGAACTCAACGCTGAATCCGTTGCCGCAGAATTGTGATACTGATAGTAGATTGTGCTTCAATCCTTCGACATACGAGACTCCAGTTACTTGTACATCATCATTCTCTAAGGTTCTGAATCCCTTGGTAAAACCAAATTTATCATCACCGAAGAGTAGACATGGGCCTTCTTGTTCTTTGTAAGATCTAAGGAGATGTCTGCTTTCAGTCATGTGCCTTGAGCATCCACTATCGATGTACCAGATAGTTGCTTGTGCACCTCCTTTGTTGGTCAGTCCCACGCGAACCTGCAATCAAATCAGGCTTTAGGTACCCCTTTGGAATTGGGTCCTGGGGGGTTAGTGGTGGATTTAGGGATCCACACAAACAGAGCACTTCTATGAAAATCTGAAAGATTAGAAGGTCTGATTTGTCTCCCATACATATCAACGTAATCATACGTCTCTTTATATGCTTTCTGATTAGTATGATTATTAGTGTGAGCCTTGGATGACTTAGAAGACTTGAGATTTTTCTTTATATTTTGTCTTCTTTTAATCCAGTGTGGCTCAGGTGCAGTAGCCCTAGACCTCTGATTATAAGGGTAGGTACGACTGTTACCATCAAAAGATTCATATCTTTTTGGCATAGGTGGTCTTTGCAGTTTACCTATAGCTTGCTTATTAGGCAGCTGACCTTGATTGGGTCTCAGATTAGATTTCCTTCTTATGGGTTGTCTCTTCTGATACCTAATCTGCTGATCAGGTTGAGGTCTCTTCAGAAGAACTGGGTTCTTCTGTTGATTCCTCGGCTGATGCTTTATCAGTTGGGGTCAATTTATGTTCCCTTTCTGATTAGGCACCTGCCTTACTTGCTCAGCAGGTCTTTTTCCCTTATTAGATACAAGTTTAGATTTTAGTGTATCTTTGTTAGAGACTCGTTTGATTACACCCTTCTGAAGTGAATCAAATGGGGCTTTTGAGGATGTAGAAGGGTTCTCATACCCAATTCCCTTCTTGTTAGTTGGCGTTCAAAAATAGGTGTTCATTTCTTGAGCGGTTTTAGATGATGAACCGTGAAAACCTCTATTTTCTTCCGCAGACTATCCTCGGTAGATTTAAGACTCTCATGTAGTCGAATAGCTCATCAAATTTAGCTTGAAGGATTTTGAAATCATCGACTTTGTCGTTTTGTTGATTGCTAAGTGATCTTTGATCTGTTTCTCCGATCGGAAGATTTAACCTTGAGCGTTAAGTTTCCTCGGTTACCTTCGGCGGTTTCAGCCAGATTCACCAAGTAGCTTTCGAGAGCGTTCTCTTTTGGTGATTATTTCGATCCTTAGCTTGTCATTTTCAAACTTCCACTATTGTATAAGTGTCTCTTTGCCAGAGAGAGATCATCAAGCAATTGCTCGAGTAGAGTCGCAAGTCAATCTCTCCGGCAAGTGTGCTAATAATAGCGAGGTGTGGAAATTGAAAAAGCGAAGGTTTGGAGGTTACCCTCAGATTGGTCCTCCTTCGCCATCGGCGGAACTTCATCGTCATCTAAAGAGAATATCGATCTTCATGCTCGTGGAAGTCAATAAGATTCCTTATCGAATGAAGTCTTCTGAGATGAGTACCCGAGTCCTCGGGCTAGATAGGAATCATCAATTCGGATGTGTCAGCTACGGGGCTTTTCTATATCTACGGCGTTGCTCTCTTTTGTTTCGTTCTCTTCTCTTTCTTCGGGAGTGGTCAGGCGGTCGGTCTTCAGTAGTGACTGGTTTCTCTATGATTGAAGCATGATCCTCGATCTACTGGAACTTTTCGCAAAAGTGAGTCCTCCATTCCTTAGGATCTGTCGGGTGACTTTCCTTTCGATAGTGTCGAACTTCTTCTGTCGGATCTGTTATCTCTTCTTTCATCCTGTCGGATCATCTCTTTTCTTTTCTTCTCTATGATCTCTTCGATCATCGATCCGGTTCTTTTCGTGATGATCCGGTTGGCCTCCCTTTTTCTTTGATAGTCCTTTGTAGAATCTCCGATACTTACCAAAGCTGAGTATTTGTTCTTTCAAGTTTCTTGGTAAGCGAGCGTCATTACCTTGACTTATGATGTTTCCAACGAGGTTGATGGCCTTCGATCTGCTTTGGTTGCTTTAAACGCGAATCGATTTAGGCGTTGAGGCTTCAAAGCATCTCGTCTTCATCTGCTTGTCCTCTTTTCGATTAAGTCGAACTCATGAGCTTTAAGGCTTAAGAACAAGCTACTCGGCTTCATCTTTGAAATGTCTTGGCAATCCTTGATTACCGTGACTTTTCATGTTCCATTTCTTGGTGAGAGATCTTAAGATCTTGTAGTTGATATCTTTGTCGACATCTCTCTACCAAGTTCTCGTAGTTTTATTGGATCGACATGGTGATCCTTCCATCGAGCTCGTTGATGGTCTCGTTGGGCAACATCTTTAACTTTTCGAACTTCACCCGGTTAAATTTTGTAGGCGGTTGTCTTTGATCTCGATCATTTCCTTCAAGATATCTCAAAAAAAGAGTATCCCACATTGCTTTTTGCAGTTTTGAGATACTTTATCTTCTCTTTGGTGACTTTATCCATTGTCTTCATGATTATATGTCTGGCGATTGTATCTAGAGTAAACAGCTTTCTTTCCTCTGCATCCATCGTATTTGGGCTTTTTTCGCACAAGACTTCCGTGGCAAAGTCTCTGGATCTCCTCCATTCTTTGGGTTGTCGTGGTATATGATGATGGGTCCTCGTTCGATGACTTCCATCATTCTGCCGCTTATCGATCCTAGATGGTTGCAAATATATATAGCCCAATCTGCATACTCATCAATTGAAAATTTTGGCAAATCATGATACATTCCAGAGGTATTATCCATGCTGAGTGATTTTGAAAACGAATGAGTTTTAAAAATGGTTTTTCAAGATCAGTTCAAATGACCACAAAGATTCTTCCTCAAGAATTGATGATACTCAAAGTCAGTGGTCTGTAGAACCACTACTCTGATACCACTTGTAGGTCCCGAACGGGTTTTGTGAGGGTGGAAGTCTAGAGGGGGGTGAATAGACTTCCAAAACTTTTCGTGCGGATCAGGTGTGAACTGCGGATTACCCGATCAGAGTGCTAGTGTATCAGTTTAGACTGATGTTCAATCTCACTGAGTGCCTGAGGGCAGATCAGTTTGATATCTGTCAACTTAACTGAATGGTGCGGAAGCTTGTTTTTACCTGTGTGAAAAACCAGTTTTATCAATCAGATTCTTAAGTCAGTTTTCAACCAGTTGACTGAAGTGTCAATCTGATCAGATCAGTTGCTTGGTGCAGACTGAGCTTAACTTTAGAATATGTATGCAGTTTAAACTCAGTTGAGTGACTTGTGTAAAACGATAAGAAAGCAAGTAAATGCACACAAGACTTTTTATAGTGGTTCGAGATTTAAACTCGTCCCCGCCCACTCTTCCCTTAACACGGGGAACCTTAACCTACTTTAACCTGCGGGACTTATATCCTTTTCGGGATGGCGAGATGTTTACCGAGTTCCCACTCTTACAAACTTAACCTGCGGGACTTATATCTTTTCCGGATGGGCGAGATGTTTACCGAGTTCCCACTCAAGCCTAACCTTACGGGACTTATATCCTTTTCAGGATAGCCGAGATGTTTATCGAGTTCCCACTCTACAAACGTAACCAGCGGGACTTATATCCTACAAAGAGGATAACCGAGATGTTTAATGAGTTCTCACTCTACAGACTTGACCTAACTTGCGTTTGGGTAAAGAATGATTGAGGGTTCCAATTGGAAATCTATCCTGGTGCTTTATGTAGCCAAAATGCTAGTGGATAGGATTTCTTGCTAAGAACTATGGGATGAACACTCTTAAGAATAATCTTCAGATGTAGTGTTCTTTTGAGTGGAGATTTGCTGTAGCTTTAGCTTCTTTTGCGATGTCTCCGTGTTTGTTCTTGCGTTTACACTTGTTGGTCCTTTTTCTTCAAAATGAAGATCGATCCCATTTTATAAACCTCGAAATCAAAGAGCCGTTGGAGAGCAATTTGAATTTCGGGCTATATTAGGTAGGTGTAGGATATGATTGTGACGTCTTTGCGATTTTTTGGCGCGGGGCGTAGGCATGATTAGCACCGTTTTTTCTGCTTGTTGTCGTATCCGTATTGTCGACTCTTTTAGACGATTGATATTCCTTTTGAAGAGGATTCGTCTTGTCTGGTGTATCTTTTTTATTGTCTTTGGTGTGAGTGACTTGATCAAATGGCCCGGTCGATCTACCTTGTTGAGTCTTGATTGCACATTGTCTTAGCTTCAATATGCGAGACTCTGCTGAAAGTAGGTCTTGGTCATTTGATCTTGGTGTCTCACGAGCCTCGGTGTATTCAATCGTCTTTGAGTCTTGAGTTTGATCTTTGAGTCTTGAGGTTTTATCTGAGTCTTGAGTTCATCCGAGTCTTGATGTTATCGAGTCTTGAGGTTCATCTGAGTCTTCAGGTTCTTCTGAGTCTTCAGTGTCTTCTTGTTTTCACCTGATCTTCTGACTTCTTGTCTTCTGATTTGCGCTTAGTCTTCTGATCATCTGACCTTCTCTGGGTCATCTGATACTTCGACCTGACCTATACATATTGAGTTCCCCTCAATATGTGACTTATCTTTACATCGACTATCTATACATTTAAATTTGGTCATCTTATTCGATTCTAAGTCATCGATTCATTAATGATTAATTGGTCCTATTACAACCTGTTTTGGAACTTCCATCAAAACTAAATTACATATTTCCCAACACTTAGCATTCCATCTTTGATCCTATCATCATGATGCCAAGTTAAATTTCTAGCATCCACAGCGCTACTATACATTCTCTTGAATCTTGGTATTATTGGAAAGTACCACAACATCTTCGCGGGAGATTTATTTTTCTTATATCGTTTCTCCCCACACTTTGGACATTCATCGAGGTCTGCATACTCCTTCCGAAATAAGATACAATCACCCGGACAAGCATAAATTTTCTGATGTGTTAACACGATGGACTTGAGCATTTGTTTAGCATCATATGCTCTCTTAGGCAGTACATTTCCATCAGGCAATAA
This sequence comes from Stenogyne calaminthoides, assembly GCA_037126765.1. NCBI lineage: Eukaryota > Viridiplantae > Streptophyta > Magnoliopsida > Lamiales > Lamiaceae > Stenogyne > Stenogyne calaminthoides. The sequence continues at coordinate 9,830,898 of JBBCBC010000024.1, read as the reverse complement.
ACCACTAACTATTTCCAGCATACTTGTGAAGCACTCATCGGACAACTGGTGAGCTGCTTTTAGGTTGAACAATATCAACACAGCTGACAGTTTTGTTGCCTTCTTACACCCGGGCCACAGTGGTAATCCAGCAGAATCCCTTAACTTCTCTGACATATAAGGGTGATCTCGCAGATCATCTTAATCCCCACTCGATGTATCAACAGTCGGTACATCATCGAAAATATCTGCATCCACTGTATCTTCAAACCTAAAGTCAATTTCTAGGTTGCTTGAGCTACATCCATCTCTTCTCTCACCATGATATTTCCAAACGGTATATGTTTTATCAATACCGTGAATCATCAAGTGGTCAAACAGACTTTCTCGACCACTAACGATTTTTCCATTCATACATTTCCAACACGGACATGGAATGTACCGAGAGTCGGTGCAGTGTCTAATTGCATGATTACAAAATTCTTTCACCCCATTACTATACTCATCTGATAATCGATCTGCTCGAACCCACTTTCAATCCATATAGAACTAGAGATGCCTATAGAAAAGGCAATATGAAGTGTTTCTCAAGTTAATGTATCCTAATGTATTAAACCTAAAAGTATTAAACCTAAAAGTATTACAATCCTAATGTATAAAACTTGCATATAGAATGTGGTAGTACCTAATGTTTGTATATTGCATGTATCTAAGGATTTGTTACATCTCAAAATAATGTATATAACCTAATGTACCATCATTAATCATCTAAAGCAACACACTACTATCCATTCACCAAATCATCAAATTAATATAACCAAAATATATCATAATGTATTAATCCTAATTTATGTTTAAATTCTCACACAAGCATATTATCAAACACCTTGAGTGCATCAATTGTTCATATCTAAGTTAGCATAAAAAATCAAGTCAAGTCACACAATATATATTCATCTCTAACAAGTTGTTCATCTCTAACACTAACAACATTAATCCTAATAAATTAACACTATACATATACACATTAATTCAATATATATATATATACACATTAATTCAACATATATATACATATACACATTAATTCAATATATATATATACTAACATATAGATACTAACATATATATATATATATATAAGAATAATTACCTATGGAAGGAGAAAGGCGGCGACGGCGACGGCGGCGGCGGTAGGGGAGGACGCGCGGTGGATGGTTCGATTTGGGGGAGAGGGAGGAGGAGGCTAGGGCTTCTGGTTCGCGATTTGGGGAAATAAGAGCTAATGGGAAGACGAAGGCGGTGGCGGAAGGGGAGGACGCGCGACGGAGTTCGATTTAGGGTAGAGGAAGGAGGAGCCCGGCCTAGGTTCGTGATTTAATTTGGGGAAAAATATAAGTCTGGTTCGCGATTTGGGTCGTATTTAATTATCCGAACACTTGGACAGCGGTTTAGAACCGCTGTCCAAACTATGCCCTTGGACAGCGGTTCAAAACCGCTGTCTAAACACTTGCACAGCGGTTCTCAACCGCTTTCTAAGTGTTAAACTTGGACAGCGGTTTTGAACCGCTGTCTATTCTTTTTTTTTTTAATTAAAACCGTTCTCCAAGCTATAGCTTGGAGAGTTGTTTGAAAAAAGGGCTGTCCAAATGCAGCTGTGCAAGCTCAAATGTGTAGTAGTGGAGATTGATCGTCTGGGCGAGCTCGGATCTTTAGTCCGTCAAGTAGGCCTTCCTGGCCTCGATCGATCACTCGCTGCGAGGTCGCCTTACAAAGATCGACCTTGGCTCCTCATATCCTTTCACTAGATTCACTCTTAATTGCCATGTCACCACTATTTGTCACATGGTCGATGACTGAATGTGGCTACAACAAGAGGCAAATAAGACAGTTATAAATATTTTTTATAACTTCCAAATATATATATATATCATAATTCTATTTGAATAGGAGAATAAAAGTTATATAGAAATATAGAATTATGAGTATGGCTCATATATATATATATATATATGTAGAATTTAGTAAGTTGGATTTTTATTTTTATTTTCAAATAATAAAGATTGAGTTTTTTTTTAATAACTGAGTCGAATCACGCACGTCAAAATCATGAATATTATGAACTCACTAATGAATTACATATCACTACTATTTATATAAATAGTATATATTTTGATATTTATATATTTGTCACTCTTACCATGATATACACCGCCGATGACATTACAGTCATGGTGAACTGATATCTGATGCAGTCTATAGCTATAAGAGCTTCTATTAAGTTGGTGTTTTAGATCTCTAGTGGACCACCAAAAGCACTTTTTTTTTTAAAAAGTTGTCTCGCACCAATTTAAAAAAAAAAGTGATTCTCACTGTTCCAAAATGGTTTGAAAACAGGCACTAAAAGGATTATAGATGTGACACTTTCTGTATAATTTGATTTTTCTGCAGCCGTTTCAAAATCCTCACTTGCACTCCCATGAGGTTCTTGATTATGATGAAATGTGCTAACATTTCAATTAATACAATTGTTGTATAAAAGAAAAGGATAACATAAATTATTTCACAAAAACATTTAATTTTTTAAGAAAGAATAGTATTATTATTATCAAATAAATAAGTTACTTAAATCACAATAAGGTTGAAAGAGGAGATGGATTAATAAATAATCGACAATTAAAAAATACAAAGAGAGGTACCGTGAACTCTCCTGGCGAAGAAAGTAGGAAGTAGTTTAAAAAATACTAGGTGAGAAGTTACAGTGTGAAATTTGAAACATAAGCAGTTTAAAAAGACAGGGAGAAATTGTAGTGATAGCGATTTCTAGATAAAAAATTTAATAAATAATGTATAATTAAGAAAAAATTAGACTATTGATTAATAGGATTGATAGTGAGTCACATGTGACATATATATAGAGAGAGGTTATAAATGTAGAACGTATAAGAGGTTCCGAGTATAATGAGATATATACGAAGATTGAGAAATAGATATAAGAGGATATATATATAGTGGGAGAGGTACATACGTGAATGACATGCATGGTAACCTAGTACTATTAAAAGTGTTTAACATAGAGATTTGAAGTTGCACGGGGACTATAATGTTACTAAAAGTGTTACATATTATCATTTATCGCACATTATTATTATTATAACATAATACTATTTAGGTGTTGCAAAAAAATCACTTATGTTAAAGTGTCCTTCTTATATTTATCTTAAAAATATAAAGTAGAGAACTTCATTAAGTATTATTATTCAGGTCATTAATACTAAGAGACGATAGGTTTTGAACCCTAAATTAGTCAATTTTTGGGTCGGATTTCGAATTATAAAAAAAATAGTTTAATTATTCAGGTCATTAATGCTCCATATTTTTAATTTTTGCATGGGTGGACTAATTTGGAGGATTGTATTATAAAAACAGCGAAGCTTATGACAGAAGTAAAAATATTAGGTCATGAGATGGAGCGAAACCTAATGACTATTTGTATTCTTGAATTGTTAAATTATGAATGAATTAAATTAATTATGATTAATTTAAGTTGAAGTTCTAAGTCACGATCTAATAAACGTCATTATCCTCCACATTAAGAAGCTATAAGGAGTAGTTGCTAGGCAATTAACGAAAAAGCTAAGAATTAAATGGCTAATAAATAAGTAATGATGAGAAGTTGGTGGTAAGCAAAACAAGTTGGTTGATTATTTAAGGTTTTCTATCCTTCCATATTAAATTATCGACCATAATGTGCACATCTTGGTTTAATGACTTAGTTATGTCATGTATATCTTTCAAAAAATATGTCATGTATATTAATAAATTAAGGGGATATTGATTTTTCTTTTTTTTGTCATGTAACTTTAATTCATTTTGATCGTAGTCCTACTAATTTAAGCTTTTGATCTTGATTTTGTAACTTCACAAAATTTGATTTTTTCGTCATGTCACCTACTAGTTTCCTGCAATAGCAGGTGACAGTATTAAAATGTTTTGTAATGTTATAGGACCAAGATCAAAATCCGTAATAATATAAAAATTTTGATTTTAATCCTATAATTTAAAAATATTAGATTTTTTAGTCCCTGCTACTGCAGGTAACTAGTAGATGACCGGACGAAAAAATTGAATTTTATAAAATTACGGGACCAAGATCAAAACACGTAAATTAGTAGATCCACGGTCAAAATGAATCAATGTTATAAAGTAAAAAATACAATTTTCTCATAAATTAATGTCCCTTATATGATTTAATGGAGTCTCTTAATCATAAACTTATGGTTACGGCCTGGTTAACTACGAGTGTGAATATTACATGAACATTCGAAAATTGAGCAGCTTACGTGCATCAGTACAATTCAATTTAAGTACGTTTTTTAAGTATTTACTCCGTCCGTCCTAAATATATAGGCTTGTTTGACTTTTCACACAAATTAAGAAATTGTAATGAAAAAATAAATTAAACATGTCAAATTTCTATTATACACCTATTTAATGATTGTTATAGTTTTCAATATAATTAATGCATAGGATTATATTAGTAAATTAATTAAAAAAATTACTTTATTTAGAAACAAGCCTATATATTTGAGACATTCATAAAAGAAAAACAAGTGTATATAACTGGGACGGGGAGTAATTTGTTTCGTTAAAACACGCCACCTATTTATATCAAACATGCAATTTATCTTCAGTGACATATATATTTCAGTGTAACCTTTGTCTCGAAAATTGAATAGTCCTCCTAAATAAAAACTTATAAACAAAAGATGTTCTATTGACCAATAATAAAAAGCAAAATTACGGATCTTTCGTGCATTTAATCAATATATTCACTTCACTGTCAAAATAATAATAATAATAATAATAATAATAATAATAATAATAATAATAATAATAATAATAATAATAATAATAATAATAATAATAATAATAATAATAAGCAAAATAACATAGAAAAGAAAAAAAATGATATAGTTGTTAGAGTGGGCCAATTTATTGAAACCAACAGATTTAAATGCCCGACCTAGGCCCATTAAGAATAATAATGTAAAATTAAATTCTTGTTTTATCGTTATTGGGCTTGACTAAAACAGCTCAATTGCATAAAAACATTATATCAACAATAAAGGCTCACATCCGTTCAATTTTTATACCTGTATTACCTATTTTATTCTCTGTTTATTGTTTTTATCTTTTGTCATTTATTTTATACTCTGTTTTTTTGGTGTGACTTATACGTTTTTCTTTTTAATGTTTTGTCATTCTACACTTCTAAAATCACATTTTTTGTGAGCATAATTTGCAACAAAATTTAAAAGTATTGATTTATATATAATTATCTAATATTTTTAAATTAAATTATAATTAAGTAAATTAAATGAAAGGTGGTGATTTTATTTGCAATTAAACCTTTTTATTTTCCATTTCACCGATGTAATGCAACGGACACACAGTGTTGCATGTTAGACTGGGTCAGCTAATCCGCTTCTAAACACTACATCCAGTTATATCATGCAATTCATGTGATATTAATTAATTTATTAAAAATAATAATTATTAGTATTAATTATTTTCACTAAAAATATTAACTATTTTATTCTAATAGTATTAGTTATGCACAATACGCAGTAAAACTGGTGCATTTTACTATATGACTCAATATTTTTATCCCTTACAATATTTTTTCTTATCGTAAGTCTCTTGTATCTATTTTATTGGGATAAATTGGCAATATAGGTAATTGTAAGTAAAGTATAAGTAAAATAATATAGTAACATCTTTTTTTCAAAATACAGAAAATAATATTCTCTCTGTCCCGCACATGATTGATTGTTAATTGTTTGCGCAGTTATTTAATGTAGAAGTTGATTATTAGTGTTTGAAGTGATATAGTGACTTTTAGCTGAGGGTATTATAGATGAGATGATAAATTGATTTTTAATATATATTTAAAGTAATTACATGAAATGTAATTTTTTAGATATTAAAATGTTATAATTATAAAAAGTAATGTTATTTTATTGTCATTTATGGAGTGAATTAAAATATAAAATAAGAAATTGAACTAGAAAAGGAGGAAGTATAAAACTATAAAAAATGATAAACGATAAAATAAGATTTAAAATGAATTAATGACTCTCCACTACAAAGTTTCTAATAAAAAGACTCTAAGGTACAAAGTATCTTTAAAGAGACTCTAAGATACAATTTGTATCAAAAATACCCCTTATCTCATTTTTGCATGTATTCATAATTTTATTTTTTTGTTTTGACCAAGTACACATTTTGGGAAAACACATATTATTTTGGGAAAGTGCATATTCAAAATTCAAATTTTATAAATTTTGAAATTTATATTAAATTATATAAAAAATTGCAACTAATAAAAAGTGGAATAAAAGAGACGAAAGTGCAGAAAATTAAAAAAAGAGACCAAAAAAATCGCCTAGTAAGTAAAAAATTAAAAAAATGCACTCCAAAAATGGCCTGAAAAACATGTCGAACTCGAGAAAATTTAAAAAATGACAACTTAGACTTTTTAACCAAATTTTTGCTTAGAGTTAAAATAAAATTACTTTTATACCTTAATTTTGGTGTGACTTTGACTTCATATTAAAACTCCCCATTTGAAATTATTGTGGGAAAAGATATCCCTTTCGGGGGGGGATAAAAATCAGCAAACATTTCAAAATACAATAGTGAATCTAATGGGTTATTAGCGATCCAAAGACATAAAAAAAACCATATTTTTGCACCTTACAAAGAGTTAAAATAAAATTTTTTCAAACAAATACATTTATTTACCTTAGAGTCACTAAAAATTGCGATTTTGTGCCTTAGAGTTTCTTCCTATTTTTGTATCTCTGAGTCATTAATTAAAAAAAAAACACCCACTAGCAACCAGGTACATTTTCCCCAAAAAATAACTATCCAATACAAAAATAATTACCATCCTACCCTCAAAATATCCAATACCATATTTAATAAAATAAAACCGGTCATATTTTATCTCATCCCCACTTCTCTCATCCCAAATTCTCTCTCTAAATCTCTCTCCTCAAGTTGTCTCAAATTCAAATCGCTTTGAGGGTGGTTTTTTGTGGTGGTGGTTTTTGTGTGGTTTTGCGGAGATGGTGATGGATGGGGCGCCGGGTGTGGGTTTGGTGGTGGATTTTTTGTGAGTTGTTGATTTGAGGCCGTTGTGGTTTTGTGGAGGCGGAGATGGTGATGGATGACGGCGGTGGTGGTGGATTTGGGGGGGGCGGATCTGGTTTGGGGGATGGGGCTGACGGTGGTGGATTTTGGGGGGGAATGGGTTGGTTGTGGGATCTGGTGGTGGCGAGATCTAAAGGGATGGCGATGGATGCCCTTGGGATATGAGGCGGAAGGGATGGGGATGACAGGTGACAGCGGATCTCGAGGTGGTGGCAGGTTGAAGACGGGTTTTGGGCGGAGCGAGAAGACGGTTTGGGCATAGGTGGAGGTTTCTTTTTATTAAGTAAATTTTTTCACCCTTTTTTATTTTAGTGATAATATAATATGTGGACTGAAAAATTCAACTGTATCCCATGTAGTCATTTTCGAAAGGTAAAAATATGATCATATTTTGTGCAGATTTCTCAGGTAGATAATTGGGGTTTGATTGTGCAAAATATGTTATTGTAATATTATTGCTCCTAAGAACTAATATTATTGCTTGTAAGAACTAATATTATTACTTGTAAGAACTAATAATACATCTAGTGGTACACAATACCTTATCTTTTTTACAATCGATCTGCGGGCTTTCTGCGGAGGCAGTGAAAGATGGGGGAATTTTTTAAATTGGATATGATTTTTTTGGTGATTTTACACTTGCTGCATTTTTTTTTACTCTTGTGTGCAATGTAAATTACATGTACACAATGTAATGCGCGTTTATGCAATGTTGTTTATTACGCGTGTATGCAATTTTTTTTGTATATGCAATGTGTTTTTTATATGCAATATTTTTTTCATATACAATGTAAATTAACTATGTGCGGCATTTTTTTATTGGACACTGCCTATATTATAGGTATATGTATTTTTTTATCATTATTAAAAAGAAAAATTATTATATTTTTTAAAAAATTGTAAAATGTTTTCAATTTTTTTCTATAATTAAAACATAAAAATTTTAAAAAATGCACAAAAATTACAAAAATAATATCATTTTTTAAATAATAATAAAAAAAATTATTTTAGGAAATTTTAGGAAAAAATTTTAATACCAATTTTTAGAAATTTTTGTGAATATCATCTTGTTTTTTTTAAAAAAATTATGCCTATCTATATAACCTAATACTTTAGAAAGCAAAAAACATGAATAACGAAAAGCATAAATAATTTGTTAAAAAAAAAAAAGCAAAACAAAGTACAACAGGTTGGTGGGGACACACCTTTTAAGAGTTGATGGGACACAATCTTTATTAAAAAGAAAGTAGAAGAAGACGAAAAACAGAAAATCAAAAGCAAATAAGGGTAAAAAAAACAAATAACATGTCTCAAAAAGACATTTTATACCTCATTGCTATTTTTTTGATTTTGGATTGTACCTATTAGTTCTTTGCCCAATCTAATTTGGTGAATAAACCATGTGGTTAAAAGTTAAACAAGGCAGTTAATTTTCGGCTCTAGGCCTAAAATTTGAAAATTTTAAACTGCAATTAATTTTTTTAATGAGGCCGTTCATATAATGTCTCGTCCATTAGCTAGGGTCCCACTTCAAGTTAGGGCTAAGTTCTGTATGAACTGATTCATTTTAAGAAGTATTGATTCATTTTATAAGAAGTATGAACTTATTCATTTTAAGAATTGATCGCACTTTAAAAAGTTTGAACTTGAGACTTATAAAAGAACACACTCCTAAATCTCTAGCTTACACCACTAGGCCAACCGTCTGGCGTTATTATGCAATTTGTTATTAACCCTAAAGTTTATCTCTCAGTTTCTTTAATTATGGTATTGTTAACCAATCTTCCAAAACTTGAATTAATGACTCTCAGGTACAAAAAATAGGAAACAGTGACTCTAAGGTACAAATGCAATTTTTAGTGATTTTAAGGTACAAAAAAAATTATACTTTGTTTGAAAAAAAAATTACACTTTGTACCTGAGAATCACAAAAAAATTGCATTTATACCTTAGAGTTTTTTGCTCTCCCACTTTGTACCTTAAAGTTTTTTTCCCCAAAACTTATGTTTGTTACATAATTTAGGCGTACACGTTTTCCTTTAACTCCACTCCTCCATTATTCATTAATTAACAATAGTTTTTGAAGAATGAGTGCTATTTTTGTAACTTCCAAGTACCATAATTAATAGGGAGAAAATCTCTAAGGTACAATGTGGGATAAGAAAAAAATTTCAAGGTACAAATGTAATTTTTTTGTGACTCTCAGGTACAAATTGTAATTTTTTTTTCAAACAAAGTATAATTTTTTTTGTACCTTAGAGTCATTAAAAATTGCATTTATACCTTAGAGTCACTACTTTCTATTTTTTTTTACCTCAAATACATTAATTCTAATTAATATCTCTGGTACACAAACAGTTCCACCTATTTAACTTACTGCTATGCTTCAACATCTGCACTACATTAATTGCATTTTTTTGCTAAACATTGAAATAAGTTTGACTCAACTTTTTAGTTGATTTTCCCTCTCATTTGGCGTGTTGGCTTGGTTGTACTAATATGTCACCATCTAATATTTTAATCATAAATTGGGGGCGTGGACTCCAACCAATATTAATAAAAGTTAGCCCAAACTATTTATGTGAGTTGGATAAATATAAAACACATTTTAGAAAGATTAAGAATATTACTGGTGCAACTATGAAAGAGTGGCTCCCGATACACCTAAGTGTATCAGACATTCATGCAACAAAATAATTCTTTTAAAAAAATATTTGACCCATTAAAATATTAGATATATTCTATAAATACATGGTGGAATTAAGGTGAGTGTACCTATTTTAAATTCGTGCACCAATTACAAATGAGACTTTCTCAATACGAAAAGGTCATAAAGAGATTAATTTTGTATTTTTAAATCAAGCATTTCTTTATGTCATTATCGTGGATATTTAATCATTATTTAAAACCACGTCTTTCATTTGACAATTATAAATGTCAAGGAGATTTTTGTAATTTACTGAATAAGATTTTATTTTTTTTTTTTTTTGTGAAAAGAAAATAAAACTTCCTCCATCTTGGATTCTTTCGGTCAGGCGGGTTGTAAATCGAAGGATGTGCCCAAGATGTGACAACTTGTGGGAGATAGTCAACATAATTCAATCTCCAGGACAAACCCCCATAATATTTCAATGGAAAATTTGTCCCACACGGGATTCGAACCTGCGTTGCCGGAGGATTTCTCCCCACACTACCACTAGCTTTACCAACTTGGCTATGCCCTGGGGGCAGATTTTATATTTTTCGTTTGGTGATGTTGGGGTATGGTTGTGTGTGTCTTAATGTGTTTGATTATTTTAATTTTTTGAAGTTAATACTAAAATGTGTATATTGAATTAGACAAAAACTTGTATGAGATTGGGTAGCACAAATCAACACTTACCTTTCTTAAAATGTTAAAACGTCGATGTCTAAATTATGCTCCATCTCGCAAGTGTACCTAAAAAACAATTAATACTTGTTAAAAGTTTATAGTATTTACCAACTGAGATGATGTTTCGGTTTTTAAAATATAGAGTATTAAATATTTAAATAAATAGTAATTTGGATGTTTATTTTGGGGTTGTGAATAGTGTGATGGTGGCATGGTAGTGATTGGTTTTTAGAACCTATTGTCAAAATTTTGAATTATAATCGATTTTAAAATTTAAAATTTAAATCTTAATTTTAAATTCAAAATAAATATAACATAATTGAACGTGCAATTGGTGTATAATTTTTTTTTATCTATGATTGGATGTTGGAATTTGGGAAGTGTTTTAAAAAATTATGTGATAGTAAAATTATTATAGAGTAGGTCTTGTGTGAAATATTGCACACTAGTGTTATGTGCAATACCACACAATTAAGGCAAAAAAAATTAAAATTCGCGGGTCAATGGCGGGGCGGGTGGGTCGGGCGGCGCGGGCAGGGCGGGCGGGTCAGGACTGTGGACTATGTGTTGGTGCGGACGAGCACATATATACGTATAGAAAGATATCTTTATCAAATATGTGTTGTAGCTTAGTGATTTAGGTCTATTGTTAATATATTTGGTCGTTGGTTCAATTCCTATTGAGCACATAATTTTGAAAATATTTTTTTATGTGTTACTACATGAAAAAAATGTGATACTTATAGAAACGAAATGTGTTACTACGTGAAATAAAAATTACCTTATTTAAAAAAAAATACATTATCATATGGTAACACATTGTTGTTCATATGGTAACACATTGTTGTTCACATGGTAACACAACATATGTACAATATTACCTATTACTAAAAAAACATGTGTTACTACACAAACAAAAAGTGTTACCCTATGAAGAAAAACGTGTTACTATATGAACAAAACCTGAACAAGCGCGAAAAGAAATTCTCAGTCCAAAATTACAGATTTAAAAATAATTTGATGTGTTACTACATGAACAAAAGAGTGTTACCCTATGAGCAAACGAGTGTTACTACATGAACAAAAACTAGTACAAGCGCGAAAAAAAATCTTCAATCCAAGATTATAAAATTTAAACAACAGCGTGAGAATAGTACAGAAGAACATGTAAATTTGTGAGGATGAGAAAACTGAAGAAATTGAGAATAATATGGAAGAGAAAAAAAAAAGAAAAACAGGAGAAGATCTGGCGGCTGCGCGACGCGAGGGAGAAGAAACCCTACTCGACCCGCGCGTTCCAGGCTTGCGAAAAAAAAGTCCAATTAACCTATAATTGCACATATAACTTGTATGCAATATTGCATACAAGTTTTTGCCATTATTATATTGTAAAAAATAGTATGAAAGTAAAAAATAAATAGACATAAATCGTTGTCTTAAAATATTAAAGAGTCAATGTCTAAATTATATTACGTCTCACGCAAGTGTACCTTAAGAACAATTAATAGTACTTGTTAAAAGTTTATACCATTTACCAACTGAGATGATGTTTCGATTTTTAAAATATGTACTTCTGAGAGTATTTCATCAACCAACCCGTCATCCTCAATCCATGGACAAAATGTTATTCATGTCATTACTCGGACTCATGGCATGACGATAAGAAGTCAAAATAACATATTTCGTTCAAAATTGTATCATTCTACGAAGCATCCTATTGATATCGAGGTGACACCTACATCCGTTACTCATGCTCTTAAGGATGTTCGTTGGCTCGAAGCTATGGTTGAATAATTTACCGCTCTAGCACGACATGGCACTTGGGAATTGGTGAATCCACCCCCAAAGTCTAATGTAATTGGTTGTAAATGGGTCTTTGCGATTAAACGACGTCCAGATGGCTCGGTTGAGAGGTTTAAAACTTGGTTAGTTGCCAATGGATTTCACCAACGTCAGGTTTAGATTACCATGAGACATTCAGTCCCGTAATCAAGTCGGTTACAATCAGAACGATGCATACTTTAGCTCTTCATTACAAATGGGAGCTTCGTCAAATTGACATAGGTAATGCATTTTTGCATGGTGATCTCTCTACACCGATTTACATGATGCAGTCGTCGGGGTTCGTGGACAAGTCCAGTCTAGATAAAGTCTGCCTACTACAGAAATCGTTATATGGCCTATGTCAAGCACCTAGGGCTTAGTTTCATGTGCTAAGTACAACTTTGTTCTTGTTTGGCTTTACTCAGTTCAAAGCCGACACTTCTCTCTTTATATATCGTCATCTAACTATTGGAATTTAGAGGCACGTAAACACGTAATACATGTGCAGCAGAAATAAACAGTTCACCAACAACGAACAATTAATTGCATAATTGAATACGTATAAACATAAAGAGAAACCTTACAGTAAATCGTACATATATTTCTCTACTATGGTATCCACGTAATCCCCAATTACGGACTTGCACGGATTTGCCAACGTTGAATCGCGAGATGAATTTGCTAGGAAAATTCTAACTCTAGATCTTATGGAGAGAGTAATGAATTAACGTTATTTGTGAATTCCCAAGAGCTCATATATATAGGGAAGACCCAGCTTAAATCTTAAGCTAACCTGATTAGGAAATAAAATCCCTAATCTTATAAAATAAATCCCTTAGATTTATTTCCCATATATAAAATCTCTACGAATTTAATTCCCATGTATATCAAATCTCTACGAATTTGATTCCTTATTTATTAAATCCTATAATAATATTCCATATATTATTATTGGGAATCATATTTAATTAAATTCAATTTAATTAAATATTAATAATAATTAATTCCAAGTTAATCTATTATTAATTAATTCTCCATAAAATAAATATTAAATTCAATTTAACATTTAATCAACTCGCTATAATCAGTAAAAGGAAACTACTTGTTGTGTGACCCATAGGCCCTCATATATCGAGCGATTAGTCAAACTAACGGTCTTAATTGAACCCTAGACAATAAATCGAATATTCTCAATATATGAGATACGTTGCGAGAAACGTGCAACTATCTGTAACTGAAACATGGGCTATTGCGATTTCCTACTTTCATTTACGAATACTCGATTAAGTCTTGAACATGATGAAGTGTCTATTAAAATAACTTAATCATATTACCTCTAATCACTACTTGATCATGTATGTTACACTTAGCCACAAAGTCTAAGTTGACGTGCATCGGCCGATGACTTAGATCCAAGTATGATGAGAAGATGAGTATTCTCTCTAAATCCACTTTGAGGAATGAATCATATTCTTGGCTCAACTACCACACACATGCATATCGTGATGAACGCAATCCAAGCCATATCTACCCATAGACGGGTGCAAGTGTCGGTCATGGTCAAAGTTCATCACTCCACACATGTCGTGCGTATTGACCTCAAGTCAAAGGAGTATCGCGTCACTCCCACTAACTGAGACACCCGTAGACACATATAGTGGAAATACATCAAACGGTTTCTCGGATGGGTATACCAATACCCTCTAAGGTATTTGTGCATCCATCATGAGATACCTAGTATCTCGTAGAAGTGACATCTTACTACACTCTCTAAGAGTATGATGCAGATCGCACACCAATCTCAATTGCATCATCAATATCTTATTCTTGATGATCCTTGATCGGGGCCATTTGAGAATCATGCTTAAGTCATCTGAGTTCTCACAACCTCAATGACAACAATGACTCATGGGAACACTTGCATGAATAAATGCAAACAATCAAACATAATATTCAAACAAGTGTATTGCCATACATTAATATTAAATGAACTATAATATTAAATGAACTATAATATTAAATATGTCCTTGAATATCATCGAGTATTATGTCCTTACAATAGATTGTCTCTAGGACACTAACACTAACAATCTCCCACTTGGACTAGAGTCAATCACCTACATGTCTAACCCTTATACCATCAAATGTCTAGTGTGTACATGAACACTCAGTGTTTTGGTGAAATGATCTTCCAAATTAAATATATGGTAATACATTTTAATTCAATTTCTCCTATCCTTATGATCTCTCGGATCAAATGATAAGTCTAGGTACATGCTTATTTCTGTTTGCTGATCTCGGTTCCTTCGATTGCGCATTCGCACCAACGTTATCTTAATACAACTTTATTAGACAACTGGCGCTCGGAACTACCCCTAGTTCTCTTAATAACTATAAAATTCAGACATCCTCCTTGATGCTTCTGATACAACAATGTACTCAATTTCGGTTGTTGAATCTTCTGTCATTTTGCTTGGAACTATTCCAACTGACCGCCTCATTATTGAGTGTGAAACGTAACCTGACTGTGATTTGTAATCATCACAGTCGGATTGGAAACTTGTGTCAGCTTAACCAGTCACTATTAGTTCTGACTGTCCACCATAGACAAGAAAACGTTCTTTAGTTATTCTGAGATACTTCAGAATGGTCTTTACAGCAATCCAGTGAGACTCACCCGGATTCTGTTGGTATCTACCAGTGATGTTGATACCGTAGGCCATGTTTGGCCTAGTGCAAGTCATGGCGTACATGATTGACCCAATTGCATATGCATATGGGACATCTTTCATATGATTGATATCAGTTTCAACAGAAGAACAATCCTTCTTTGATAGATTTATCCCATGATTTGTCGATAGAGATCCTCTCTTAGAGTTCTCCATCGCAAAACGCTTCAGCACCTTGTCTATATAGGTGGACTATGTCAGCCCCAACATCCTCTTGGATCTATCCTTGTGGATCTTGATCCCTATGATGTAGCAAGCTTCACCAAGACCCTTCATCATGAAGGTCTTTAACAACAAATCTTTAACAGAGTGCATTAATGGGATATTATTTTCCAAAATCACTATGTCCTCGACATACACGATTATAAAAACAATATTATTTCCGCTGTGTTTAAGATAAACGCAAGGATCTTCCGAGTATCTGATGAAGTCAAAAGACTTGATAGCTTCATCAAATCGAATATTCCAACTCCTAGAAGCTTGCTTCAATCCATAAATAGATATCTTTAGCTTGCACACTAGATTAGAATTTGACATAGATATAAAACCTTCTGGTTAAGTCATAAACACTTCCTTATCAATGTCTCCATTGAGGAAAGCTGTTTTGACGTTTATCTGTCAAATCTTATAATCATAGTGTGCTGCTATCTCAAGTAAAATTCGAATGGACTTGAACTTTGCAACTGATGAGAAGGTCTTGTCATAGTCAATGCCTTCGCGTTGACTATAACCCTTTGCCACCAACCTAACTCTGTAGGTTTGTACTTTGCCTTTGCATCAGTCTTACGCTTGAAGACCCATTTGTAACCCATGGGTTTATCCCCATTAGGCAACTCAACCAAGTGATTGGTGTACATCGAGTCCATCTCGAATTTCATGGCTTCATGCCACTTCCCTGAATCAATATCTAATATTGCTTCAGAATAAGTATTAGGATCATCCTTATCTGGTATATCCACATTATCGAGTTCCTCCAAGAGGTAACCGTATCTAATGGGTGGATTACAATTCCTAATTGACTTACTGAACTGTGGTTGTGCAGGTTGTACATTCTGATCGTGAAAATTTTGTGGTGCATCGATTTCATCAATGTCCGGAGAGTCCTCAAGGGCTACACTTTCAAATGCCTCTTGGGCGGCAGTTTGAACTATGTTGTTCTCATTCAGCCCACTTGGAGGTTCTTGCACTAGCAAGCTTACTCCAATGACGCTCCCACTGACTGAAAGACGATCACCTAGTGAAAGACTCCCACCGTGAAAGTTGTTGAATGCTCCCACTGATTCCTTGTCATGTTGCTTTGATAAGATATCAGTCTTTGTTAATTTTTTGTTCTTGTATTTTTTCAAGTTCTATCAGCTTACAACATTGTTCCTTAAAGACATATTTTTCTTCGAGGAACTTGGTCTGCCTAGAAACAATCACTGATTATTTCTCGGGTGGATAGAAGTAATATCCTTTAGTTTCCTTAGGATATCCCACAAAGTAACCCTTTTCACCTTTGGATTTCCACTTATCAGTAAGCATCTTTTTCACAATCACGGGGCAACCCCATGTTTTGATATGTGTAAAAGTTGACTTCTTGCCATACCATAGTTCATATGGTGTATGCTGAACTGATTTAGATGGAATCCTATTCAGAATGTAGATTGACGTTTATAACGCGCATCCCCATAAGAATGTCAGAAGAGAGAAAAAGCTCATCATGGACCTCACCATGTCCAACAAGGTTCGGTTTCTCCGTTCGGACACACAGTTCATCGGAGGTGTTCCAGGAGGAGTCCATTGTGATTGGATTCCATGCAACTTAAATTATCAGTGAATTCATGGCTAAGGTATTCATCTCTCGATCCGATCGAAGAGTCTTGATACTCTTACTAAGTTGCTTCTCTACTTCAGTTTTGTACTCTTTGAATTTCTCAAAAGATTCGGATTTGTGTTTTATAAGATACACGTATCCGTATCTCGAGAAATCATCAGTAAAAGTGATGAAGTAGCTGAAGTAACCCCTAGCTTGAGTGGGCAATGGTCCACATACGCCACTGTAGAACTTCTTTGGCATGCACCTCTTTGTCATAAAGGATTTATCGATCATCTTGCCCATGAGACAAGATTCGCAATCTCCATAAGACTCAAAGTCAAATGGGGTTAAGACTATATTTATCAGCAACCTCAATCCAACCCAACTTTCTAATATAATATTCATTTCTCTCTCATCCACATACCCCATCTACCATCCAACCTAACTTTAACATTTT
The DNA here is from genome assembly GCA_037126765.1 of Stenogyne calaminthoides. Lineage (NCBI taxonomy): Eukaryota > Viridiplantae > Streptophyta > Magnoliopsida > Lamiales > Lamiaceae > Stenogyne > Stenogyne calaminthoides. Next base: position 9,813,520 of record JBBCBC010000024.1, on the reverse strand, counting down.
TATACTTTATCAATGACACCAACTCAACCTAAAATTATTATTTTTAATTATTATTTTTTAAATATGTATTATGTATAATCAATTTTTGTTATATTTAAATGTGTAATAAAGAATATAAAAAATATTTTATATTATAAATTTGTAATTATAATATGAAAAAAATTATCATACACTTATAATAATATTTGGATCTATAATCGGGAATGATAAAAAAAAACAAGATGGGGAAAAATGGGAAGAGAAAAGATAGAAATTTCGTTTGTGTTTCAAAATATTTTGATATTGAGCTCTATTTATAGAGGATTTTTTTTTTACAATTTTGTGTGTGTGTGTTTTTTTTAATACACATTATCTTCAATATATACACATCTAATTATATCTCAAAAAAATTAGAAGGACCAATGGGATATTGACACATAAGAAAGAAAAGATGAAAGAAATATGAGTGACACTGGGGTGGTCAACCGCCCAGTGTCAGCCAAGGTTACTCCAATTTATTGAATTGTTCTTTTTTTTTTATTTACTAAGTTGGAGGGTAGTGAGTGAAATTGGTGACAAAGTCACCGATAAATATAGTCTAAGTAGTCTAACTTTCTTAACCTTGCAATTCATTTCTCGTTTACATGATCAAGTCTACAATGCCACAAGTAAGTCGGGTTTTCATGATTACTAAGTTTGAGTATTTTATTTTGTGTATTAAGAACATTATATCCACAATGCAACAAATATAAACCATTCACCATAGGGGCATTCCCATAAACCATTCAACGTGAAATAACAATTATTATCACTAAGATGGAAGGAATAACCTTCAATGTCTAACATAGGAATGAAAATAATGTTGCAAGTAATAGGAAGGACAAAATGACAATCATTAAGTTCTAATCTAAAACCAAAGGGTAAGTCTAACACACAAGTCCCACACGTTCAGTAGCAACTCTTGCTCTGTTTCCACGTGTAAGACGACTTCACCCGGCCTAACTGCCCTAAGACACATGAGCCCCTTCACATTTGTGCAAATGTGTGAGCCACATCCGGTATCTAATACCCAGCAGTTAGCGTTATTTATGGATATGTATATCTTAATAACAAACATACATGTTCTAGTGCCAGAAGCACCCAGTGTCTTCCTTTTAGCAACCAGAACCTTATAGTCATTTTTCCAATGTCCCCATCTACTTATAGTAGAGGCACACATCCTTGTCTACCCGCTCTTTCTTTTGAACACCATCTTAGCGATAGTGAATTCAAAAGTCTTGAGCACGTTGTAAAGTTCAGACATGGTCACATCCGTCTTATTCATATTATAGTTCACAATGAAGCTAGAATACGAATCCGGGAGTGACTGAAGGATAACATATATGAAAACGTTGGTTTTTTGGCTCAATGCCTAAATTACCAAATTTATCAATTAGGCCTATCATCTTAAGCACATGAGGTAAAATCTTCTCTCCTTTAGTTAACCGACATTTGAACAGATCTCTCATCACTTCATAAATCTCAGAACGAGATTCAGAATCAAAGAGATCCTTGAGATGCTTGAGCATTTAAAAGGGACCCATTTTCTTATGTTGCCTTAAGCAATTTCGGAGTCATGCCGATCAACATCACACACTAAGCCTGGGAAGCATCCTTTTGATGCTTCTTCTGAGCTGCTACGTCAAGTGTGGCTGCCTTAGAGTACCAGCTGCAAGGGTAATCAGGATAGACGTGTCCAACACGTACTCAATCTTTTCTTGTCTTAGCACCAAACACATATTTTGGTGCCAGTCCAAAAAATTTGGCCTAGCCAATTTAGTTTGTTTTCAAAACATATCTCAATAATAGTTATACATTTCAACTAACCAAGAGAAAAAAAAAAAAAAAGGAATTAAACACATAATTCCTATGATCAATATTCAACAATCAAAGTAAACATGGCCTTTATTTAGTATTTATTTAGTTTACATTATTTTCACATACTCAACGACCTCATCGGAGGAGTACGAATTCATATCAAATATAAATTGTAATGGACTAGGATCCACATTCCTACTATCATAATCCCAATGAGGGCTGAATATCACAATAGCATAACTGGTAGGTCTCCAATCCAATTGCAAAACTACAATTCCTAGTTTATCGAACCTAGTTCGACTGATGCCCCTTAACTTTTGTTCCCCGCAATGGCAAGTGAAACAAAATTAAGTTTGTTTAAAACCATCAAGCGGCCACATTACATGTCCCTATAAAAGTCTCGTTAGATGTAGATCTGAGCAAAAGACGAGGGCCTTAAATACTCATTGGAACAAAATCTCCGGTTTACTTTTAACTTTGATGGAAGACATCTTATCAAATTAATGAGAAAATCATATTTTAGTGAGGAACATTTTAAAGGCGGGGTATTAATTGCTTAATCGAGATCCAACATGTTAATCTATATCATATTTGAGCAATTATTGGACGCCTCCTACCCAAACATGATTTCATACGGACTAACATTTATATGGGTGCCGTCTACCCAAATAATTAATACGGTCCAACATTTATTGGGCGCCGCCTACCCAAACAATTATACTGCAGACTATAAATGTGTTACCGAATTTAAACGAGTAAACAAATTAACAACGGGTTTTAATAAATCTCTTTAAGAAACCGAATTTTAAATCCATTTAAAAATTAATTTTTTTGACTATTAAAATTACAATTAATCCAATTAATCGTCTTGTTTCAACCAATTTTAATTTCAGAATTAAACTTAATAAAATTCCAAAAATTAAATTTTAATTTATTTTATTTCTGGGGGCTCAGGTGCAATTTCTAAAATTTACACGGGAGGGCATGTCTCAAATCAAATTTGCAAAACAGCCCTCCTACATCATCACCCTTTCCAAATTGAATCCAATCCAAAAAACAAAATCCCCAAATTTCATATTAATCGTTTCATCATCATCGTTTTCAACCAATAATTAATCTAATTAATTGAACCAAGGACCAAAATAGAAAAATCCAGATTCAGTTCGAGCAACAGGAAGACGAAACGACGCGACGAACACAGCCAATCGAGCAGGTGCGAGTCGCCACCGCCACGCCTAGCGTGCGAGTGACTCGTCGCCTTGAACGAGCGAGGTGGAAGGGGCGCACACGGAGCCGCGGCCCCTTGGTTGACAAATGAGCAATATATTAAAAGTAAAAGAAAAAGAGTGTGCCCAAAAGTGACCCGTACAAGAGAGAAAAATAAAGTCTGTGGCCCTAAAGTGACCAAAAAAACAAAATATAAACTAACAACGATCAGCCCATGACTCTAACAAATGCATCTTACGCAGGGGCTCATCATCAATGGCAAAGGTAGCATTTAAGTGAGATTTGGCGATGGCCACTGCCTCTGAAAGTGAAGGGATAGAAGCTGCTCGGGCACGAGTGTTGTGGATGGGGACAAGAGCAATAGGCTTCGCATTTTTTATCACGAGGTCTATGATTGAATTTCTTCTTCTTTGTTCAATATTTGTGGATTTTTCGTGATGCGGGTGAAGATTAAAGTGGGTCTTGGGAAGTCTTCACATCCGGATGAAATGAACAACTCACGAAAGGTTGAAGTGTGTCGATTGGTTTGTCTTGACCAAGAGATTACACTGAGGTGCATGGCGTCTTTTTTGAATAGGACCTAGGAGGAGGATAAATTCTTGAAGTGAACAAGGATGAATTAGACCTCGGGATCTTTGCTTTCTTCTTTGTAACCTTTTCCCAATTTTCGGGATCCTGACCGGGAGTCTTCTCATTCTCCCCTTGACCATTCAAATTCTGAGCACCCTCGGATGGGATCACTAGAGTCTCGTCATGACCGGGATTTTTATCATACCAAAGGTCAAGTGGAATTACTTCAATACCATTAGCTGGAAGGATATTGTCCTCTCCATCTACTAGAAATATAATGTGTAGATAATCTTAATGTACGGGAAAATTATTCTCGGGTGTAGGCGTAAATGGGTTAAGATGGTCTGCATCCTTCTAGGATTAATTAATATTCGGGTTGGTTTCCTTCTTTGTAGTCTCCTTTCGGGTTCATACCATCTGTCTGCCTTCCTTGCTTGGTCCAGGAGGTTTGGGGTCATCTGGTTTTCCATCCGGCTGGTTTCCTCCATGAGTACGACATTTATCAATTGAGTAACCAACCAATTCTTGGATAAAGGTTATCTCATTGAGTGCAAAAGTCCGGTGTTGTTCATAAACCATTTTGAAAATAAGCAATGGAGCAATCTTTGATTCTCACACATAATATTATATTCTCTGGATTTGCGAAGATCCATCTCGATAAGAACTCTTGCATAATAACACATCGATAGGTTATGGGTGTGGAATATTTCGTCGATAAAGAATATAACCATATATTCAAGATTTCTTTGGTCAAAAACCGGTTTGAAACCATTGAAATATCAAAGGGGAAAAGGGTAGATCGAGTCGGCTCCTATAAATGATTTGTCTTCGATTCGATGGGCAATTCCATGTCTTTAAGACACATCTAGACGGACTGTTGGGAAATTTGTAGTTTCGATGGAAGTTCCAAAATCAGATAGTGTAATAGGACCCGGAATCAGAGATTGTGAAGCAAGGTTTTCGTGGCTTTTAGTTGGTCCGATGATCTAGATATATAGGATTAGGATGACCCGTAAATTTTTTGAGATGTATAGGCGGTGATGTAACAAGATAGGTCACATATTGAGGGGGAACTCAATATGCAGAAGATCAGAAGACCTACATCAGAATAGGAAGAAGACGAGTCTTCAAAGTTGTGCTAAGAAAACCTGCATCAGAAGACTCAATTAGGTAGACTGATCAACTTAAGAATGATCAAGTCAGCTCAAATCAGGTGACCACCAGATGATCATCAAGACATTTAATGTATTCATCGGACCACGAAGAATGTCAACCTAAGTTGGTAAATCAAACTTTGAATAAGTGTACTTTTTATAACCAATGAGATAAAGACATGTATATCGAGATGACATTGCGGGGGACAAGGTGCTTCATCGAGGCGAGAGTTAAACGGCTAGAAAGGACAAGCTTGCATGCTTTCGGCCATGCCGCCTCTCGCGCATATCAAATCGGACCTGCAAACCTACCTTAAATTGACCGAAATTTGAATTACTCTCCAACAGCTAGTTCGATTTTGTGCCTATAAATAAGGGATCAAACCTTCATAGTAAGGTTACGAAATTATCATCAAGCTCAAGCACAAGCAATTTCCAAGACAAAGAACACCAAATCGAAGATTTATTCTTCTTTTGTTCATCCCTTGGTTCTTAGCTTTAAGAATACTTATCCTCAAGCTTTAGGCTACTTAGAAGATAGGATAGTATTCGTATGTTGGAACAAAATAAATCTTATACCAGGATAATAAAACACTATTAGGTTAAGTTTGTTATAGCGAGGATTTCTATCTACGGTTTCTAGATTAGATCTCGGGATTGGTTGAGTGAGAACTCGTTAAATATTTGTTGGTAATCTTGTGTTGGACTAACACATTAAACTAAGTATGCATTAGTTAAGTTGGTGCCCCTGTTGATAGGGAAGAGGACGTAGGACAAGTTATCGAACCACTATAAATCTGTGTGCCTTTAATCTTTGCTTTTATACATACTTGCACACTACTCTTGTTATTTGCATGCATATTTTGTACCAGGATCGATTAGCATCAATTTACCGATGCGATCAAATTTTAACACTTTAGTTATTCAAACCAGTTGGTCGAGAATCTTTGTTTGAGTAAAACCGGTTTTCACGGGTTAACTAATCTTCCGCACCATCGCTTAAACGATAGATAGATGCCAAAAACCGTGCCCGATCGATACGCCAAATCGATTGATGAAGAAGTCGATCCAAACCGATCCACACCGTTGGACTCGATCAAACATCTTGCAATCACATCCGATCCACAAAAAAGGTATTTTTGAAGTCTATTCACCCCTCCCTCAATAGACTTCAACCCTGGACAAGAAAACCCGTTAGGGATCTACTCAACTAGTTGGAGCAAGAATCAAATCAAAAGATATTCTTGAGATAGGACCGATTATCATCTATCACTTTAACCCAGGTGATATAATCGGAGACGAGATCCTACTCAACCGGTTGTTGGAGCAATAATCGAAAGAGTCCTCTCGATGGATGCGGATGAGAGGAAAGAACTTGGGAATCGGATACTCAATTGCCGGACACCTCATCATGAAAACTATGGATGCTACTTCTGAGGAAATGAGAGAAAGTGAAGTACCGAAGGCAATTAAGGAAGTTTGGGATACGCTTTGAAATTGATGCGAGGGAATGAACAGATCAAACAAGGATAGGAGACAAAGGATCGTTGGAAGAAGTTGACGTGTTAGTTGTATTTGAGAAACTTAAGATGCTTCTAAATATGAGAAACAATTTGATCAATTTGATGGAAGGATCACAATGGGCCAGTTGCACTTGAATGAGTCAATACACAAATTTGATGGGATAGGATGAAAGTAATGTCAAACAAGGATATCAACTACAAGATTCTCGAGATCATTTGACTAAGAAATGGAATACCAAAGGTGACCAAAGGTTGATTATTTGAATCTCCAAGATATTGCTACCATGAAACCAAATGATCTAATCTTCAGCTTTGAAAGCCATCAGGTTGATGATGTCCTCTAATTGATAGAGGACAAGGAATTAAGAATGATGTCCTAAGAAAAGGAGAATATTGAACAAAATATCAAGCTAAATTGAAGTTGCATTGAAGGAGGCATTCGATGATCAAATTAATCTGGAAATCAAAAGGGATTTGGCTTCGAATGTTTTGGATGGGCATAGATTCATCGATTTGGCGAGCTTTGATGATCTCTCTGTCAAAAGAAAGCTTATACATGTCGATTTTGAAAACTTGAACGCGAGAATGTTTAGATGGATCTTTTCACATGAGAAAGAAGAGATGAAAGTTTCTGATGAAAATTTGGAAGAAAGATGATCTAAGTTATGAGAATATTCATTGGTTAAAATTGAAGAAATCTTATTCATCTAAAAGAGACGATTTAGTAAAGACGGAGGTTTGAAAATAGATGTTTCTTCTCCAATGATCGATTAAATAACAAATAAAAGAATGAATCGAAACGAGAACTCAAAGTTTTCAAGAGTAAGTTTGATGAACTTTGAATTCAAGAATCAAAATATGAGAAATTTCATAAGGGGAACAAAAAAAGATTCAAGATAAAGGGAGAAGGAAATTGGAAATGAAATACCGTCTTTTCAGAGATCAACCAAAAAGTGTAACCAAAATTTAATCAAGATACCTTAAAAGCCAAATAAAGGACGATATCGAAAAACGATACCGAAAACAAGGTTTCGGATCGATAAAAAAGGAAAAAATGGACCCCAAGTTGATGGACTTTTGATTTAGGAATCCGGAAGAATCTTGTTCTTACGAAGATGGATTCATCAAAAAAAAGAGGCCTCGATCACGGACCAAAAGGGACAATATTTGAAATCAACTCAATCCAATGCCTAACAAGCAAGCTAATGATATTCGCTAAGACCATTTATGCCAAAAAGATATAAATCTTTTAATGGTAGCGGTTGTACCTACCCTACAATCTTTTGAAAACCTAGGGTTTTGAAGCTTCTTTGGATTAAAAAGACGACAAGTTTCAATGAAAAATCCCAAGTCTTTGATTTGTCCAAGGCTCAAACTAATAATCATTCTTGATCAGCTATTGCATATGAAGAAACATTATAATTATGTAGATGTTTATGGGAGACAAATCAAGTCAAGATTATTGATGTTCAACAAAGGTGCGATTTGTTTGGAGAATGTACTTCTAACCCCCAATTCTCTTTGGGTACCTGTTAAGGATTTTCTCGCAGCAAAAGTGGGAAATTTGGCTAATAAAGGAGGTGTACAAGCAACTATCGGTACATAGATAGTGGATGCTCAAAGGCACATATTTGAAGTCAACATCTCCTCAACAACTACATTGAGAAACCGGGCCCACGAAGTTTCTCTTTGGGGATGACAACTTTGGTTTTACCGGAGGAGTTGGAACCTTAGTGAACGATGATGTACAAAGTCAAAGTGTTTCATACGTTGATGGATTAAGACACAACTTGTTATTCAAAATATTGCGATTCTCAATTTTAGACAATGGATTTAGTGTTAAGTTCTCTTTTAGATCAATGCATAATCAAAATCGAGTGACTCAACAGATTTTTCTTTGGCTCCGAGAAAAGGAACGATTTATATAGAGAATTGGGGTCTTGTGTTGTCCAAGAAATGCATTCTTAATTGTTAAGAGTTCAAAGAGCTCCGATTGGCTGGCGCACAAGAGAATGAGCCATCGAACTTCAAAACTCTTAACAAGATAGCAAGGATGTCCTTGGTTGAAGGTCTAGTTAATGAAATATTCTCTAAGGATTTGGTAGGACATATGCCACATGTCGGAAGGAAAACAAGTAAAAGCTTCATTCAAAGGGATATCTTCTCCCATCCATCAAGTGAGTATTACAAGCTGCTCCATATGGATCTATTTGCACCGATTCGCCTCTTAGTTTCAAATGCATATGAAGAAAATCGTAAATACACTCTAGTGGTCGTGGATAATTACTCCAAGTACCTCTTCGAAATCTTCTAGTGATGAATCTTTTATCAAAAGAGGATGATGTTCCGAAACAAATGACAACCGGAGACGGAAGGATAAATGACGGATAACTTGATTCATCCAATTGATCTAATCAATTGGAGACCCGTCGATAGAGTCAAAACTAGACATCGTTGGTGAAAGTACAATGTATTGTTGTTATATCTTTTTGAAGGAACCACTTTTCAATTGAAGAAGTTCTATTTGGATGCAAGTTGAATTTTGGCTATCAAGAAGAATTAGAAAGATTTGAGAGGAATCAAGTTTGGGAACTTGTAGAGCAGGATCAACTCACTAAGATGTGATTGGAACTAAGTGGGTATTCAAGAACAAGAAGGATGAGCACAATGTAATAACGGAAATAAGGCAAGACTTGTTGCTAAGGGATATTCACAATCGATGAAGGATTGATTATGATGAAACCTTTGGATTTAATATTTATCCTCGTTGGAAGCCATTTAGATATTGCTTCGCTCTATGTACTCATAGAGGATTTATTGTGTATCAAATGGATGTAAAGAGCATTCTTAAGGGTACTAGCGGAGGAAGTTTATGTTGAACAACCTCTTGGCTTTGAAATGAGCAACCAAGTGTCGGTTAAGTAAAGAAAAAGAAAAATGCTTTTTTGGACAAAAAAGGCTCCAAGAGCTTGGTATGATACACTATCGAGTTCTTGATAGAGAATGGATTCACCAAGGGCTTGATTGATCGGACCTTGTTTAATTAATAGAAGATGGAGAAGACATTCTCTTGGTCCGGATCTATGTGGGCGACATTATATTTGGTTCTCCCATCCGGTTATATGAGAAATTGATATGGATGATGCAAAAGGGAAATTTGAGATGTCCATGATGGGTCGGATGAGCTACTTTCTAGGTCTTCAAGTCATAGCAAGCTCACATTTGGGATATTCATCAAGAATGGAGTAAAGTACACTAGGAATTTGTTGGCTAAGATGGAGTTCGTTAAAATTGTAAAAAAGGAAATTCCAATGTTGGATCGCATTTAAGATGGACCCGGATGAAGGTGATAAGAAAAACTAATCGAAAGAGTAGAGGGCTTTGATTGGATCTTTATTATATTCGACCGCAAGCAAACCGTTGAATATATAACCTTGATAAGTGAGTGTGTATGTGAAAATTTATAACCCCAACCCAAACAAAGTCACCGGAAATCAAGTTTGGGAAGGAATTGTATCATTATCCTTGAATTCTCTTTAAAATAAACTTAGGTTTATGGTATTCAAGATGATAATCTAGAGCTTAGTGGGTACTACGATTCGATTATGGAGGATGTAGGATAGATAGGAAATCTACATGAAGGTGGTACTTATGTGGTCTTTTGGGAAGCAATATTTGGTCTCGTGGTTTTCTAGTAACAAAAGAAGCGGTATCTAAAATATCCGTGTTCAATTGACTCATTATTTTGCCACATCTACTATTAAAGCAAAATATATGGTTGTCGGTAGTCTTTGGTTGCCCTCCCAAAGCCTCTCTGGCTTTTGTCGGTTTTGAGGGATTACAACATAAATGCTACCAATGTGCCTATCTTCTGTGACAGTAATAGTGCGATTGCCATCACTCAGAACCCAGTTCTGCACACGAGATGCAAGCATGTGGACATCAGACACCACTTTATCCGAGACCATGCAGAAAAGAAGAATATCATAATTGAAAAGATCCATACTGATAAGCAAAGAGCTGACATCTTAACCAAGCCCCTAGCTGAAGTCAGATTCATAGAATTATGTAATGAGCTAAGACTACTGGATTTAGGTGATGAGGCCCCAGAATATTTTGGTGGTCTGATCTCAAATACCAGTTGGTTAAGAAACTGATAGAAGGTAGAAGGTCAGATGAAGGGGGAACTTCATCTGATCAGAAAGTATCAGTTGGGTACCGATCATTTACAAGGAACAGTTGAAGAAGGAACTTCAACTGATAAGGTTGGTGCAGAAAGAGGGTCAATCTGACAAGATTACATTGTTGGAAAAATTTACCAAGGCATAGGCTACACTAGGTTTAACAAGAATCAGACTAGTCAGACTCGACAAAAGTGGTAACTGATTGATTACAATATCAGTCAGTCAGATATGTCTTCTAATCTTGTTCTCTTGTTTTACTATCTCCTGATAAATATTACCTGATGTAACTAGTCAACTGAATTTATCCATATCTGTGTGATAATTACTGTGCACATTACTTTATGAAACAAGCACTGCAAACATTAAATGAGGACGTGGGGCTTTTGTATTTATTGGCTTTTAATGCGTATTTTCGCGTCCAAATACCAACAGCCAAAATTTTTTAAACCACACGATCTTTTCACTTTACGCCCGCTTAATCTAAGACATCCATTTCAAAACACGAATACTCAAGTATTTGTGGGAACTCGTGCAAAATATTTCCCTCGCACCTTTAAAACCCTAAACGATTTTCCAGAAAAACCTTTATCACTTCCGAAAATTATCTTACTCTCGAGAAATTGTCAAAATCCTCTACATAAAACACGATTCTCTTGAAGCATTTCCAAATCGATCATTTTAAAGTTTATCCTATTCAATTTTTGGTAATTACTGAGTGATCGTTGATTACTATTTAAAGTGTTTTTCGCTGTTCTTAATATGCGTCGAAATGTTTTGTAGAACTGTGTCTTTCGATTATAATTTTCTGGGAATAGATCTCTAATTAGGTCTTTGAGAAATATAATGTGTTTATGCTGACTGCATATCTTATGTATGATTGTATCGTCGTTGTCTTTGCATTGAACTGCTTCATAGCCCTAATTTGTTTTATATTTATGGAAATTATAGAAATGGCAACCTCTACAACATCCACTGAGATATGTGATTATGCTTCAACGATAAAACATGTGATTGACGAGAAGTATGTATCAAAGGAAATTTTGGATTGTCTTAGAGCGTGTGGCCTCGAGCAATTCTGTTTTCGGCACTTGAGCAGTGTATATATTGAGTCGCTAGAGTTTCTGAGAAACCTGAAGGAAATGACGAATAAGGAATTATACTCATTCATCGGAGGGAATAGAATTGATGTCACCAACGATGATTTAGGTCGACTTTTTGGTCTGCCTACCGGATGAAACTATCCCGACGAATTCACCGCAGGAATGTCGGACAAAGAATATTTGCAGAAGGTGCTGCTCAGACCTGGGAACATTACAAACATCACTAATGTAAAGGTTCCTTATCTGAAGAGGAAGTACAGGTTGCTCTTTGAGATCGTGTCAAGAGTAATTATGGGAATTGCTTTTAAATTGTTTGATGCCCTAACTTTCAGAACAAAGATATCATGACCGCGATTATCGAAAAGGCTCCAGACATGAACTGGATGGGACTATTCAAGAACCGACTGCTGCAAGAATCTTCTAAGTTCGTGGTGAATGCAAATAACCATGTTGTTCTATCAAAGAACATCTGTAACATTCACAAGGTGTCGATGATTCTGTCAGATAAACTTTCAAATTATCCTTGGTCCGATAGGTAGAAAGCCATATCGGGAAAAAATTCAAGGCTCTATCGCACAAAGACAAAGACAAAGAGCTATCTGGTCAGCGGGGATGATGACCCAGACTCCTTACGTTCCTAAAACCAAGAAGGACAAGGGTCCAAATTTTTCACAAGGCAATCATCACCAAGTCAAACCAAGACAAGAATAATCAAGAGGAAGGCGGTTGGCGACAAAGAAACCAACTAAGACAAATGAAGATGTGAGTGAAAAAAAAGGCGGAAAAAAGCTCTTCGCTATGCTTTGCCAAAGAATATGGAATGCCATCCGGAGGTCTCGTGACGAGGACGATGATGTTGAAATCCTAGAATGGTGGTGGTGAGATGATGATTGAGTAGGCTGGTGAAGGGACCGTTGTTAGCTCTGAGCGAGCGGTCAGTACAGAGCTTGAACTAACGATTGCAGAAGAACCTGGTCAGATGGAGGCCGGTGAGCAAGAAAAGGTACCTGAGGAAGCCCAAGATGAGTCTGAACCATCTGACTCAGCTCATCTTAGTTCTCTATTCAAAGGGCATGAACCCACACATTATCCGAGATCACCTACTCCTCCTTCACCTCCCCATGATGAACCTTCACCCTCACCTCCCAAACAACCTTCCTCCCCGATTGAACCTGCTCAACCTGAACCTCCTACATCTGAGTAGAGTCCATCCATTCAGGTTCAACATCCAATACTTGCTCAACCCGACATACCTCAACCTGAGACTATTGGATCGCAACTTGAACCCTCCTCCATTCCTCCTCATCCAAAGACTACTGCTGAGCCTGAGCCATTCAGGGAAGCCACTCCAGATATTCAGACAGCTTAGCAGAAAGCCATGTTTGTGTCCACCACCCACAACCCATTCAACACAAAAATTATGTTTGAATCTCCTGAACCAGAGAAGCCAATTGTCAAATTTCTGAGGAGAAGGGTTGAAAATTTTCTGACCCAGCACTATTCCTTTATGTGGATCATCCGGGAGTGCAGTAAATTATCTCAGATGCCCTATTCTGGAGGGATGTTCGTCTACAGCACATTGAGGACTTCCTGCTGCTCCTGGATGCATATGGGCGAGATGAGTTTGTTGATCTGGAACAGAAAATGAAGAATCTAACAGGCGTGGGAAGTGCTACTGAGTTAGCAACTGACGCTGATGTTGCCAGGTTGGTCAACAAACTGATGGGTTATCCGGAGTTTGACTTCGAGGAAGAGGTTGGTCCATTTGAGTGGGACATTCAGCGTGCTGCCGATAAACCAGTCGAGGGTGTACCAGATGAGACCCTGACTGGTGAGGCACAAACATCTGCTCCTATTTTCATGATTCAGCCTGAAACCCTAGATCAAGTATCTACAGCTATTCTGGATGGGGTGAAGGCATCGGTTGAAACTCAGTTCAACATTCTTGCTGCTAAACTGCTAGATCAGATGGATTACAGAACCAAGCAACTGGTTGAAGCTGAGAGGCATCAGACTGCAAAGAAGCTGACCGAAATGCACTCTACCATTGCTTTATCTGAAATGAACAGGTTAGAGTTGATGCAGGTTAGGGCACGGAGGTCTCAATGCTTTCAATGGTCAGAGTCCTACTAGAGGAAGCATACAAATCTCTAATGCAGGCGGATTCCAGTTTTGAAGATCCGTCCGAAAATTTGAGGTCTCTGTCTCAGTCGCAAAGAAAGCTTTGGAAGAAGCAGTTTCCAAAATGCTTGGACCTACACCTTCATCTTCTTCAACTATACGTATTCAATCTATGGAGGCAGAGGACCTAAAGAAGGAAATGTAATCCCTCTTCCAGACCTTGGAGAAGAATGTTCGCCTTCTTTTTTATGCAACCAAAAAGGGGGAAGGACGGGACAGAGCTGGAACATCAGAAAAACTCCAACAAGGTCAGGGTCAGCTAACCATTGTAACTACTACTGCTGCACCAACTCAGGCTACTGAACTGGAAGACACTGAGCTAGCTGAGTTTTTGTCAACAATTGAGGAGCACACTAAGCAGCTTGATCTTCAAGACAAAGCCATTTCTGAACATAAAGCTGCCATGGTAGATCTGACTTCAAGAGTCGACATAATTGAAGATTTTTCTTCAAATGTTCATAAACGACTACAAACAGAAGAAGAAGCTAAAAATCTGGAGTTGGCCAGGAAGTTAGAAGAGGAATTCGCTTCTGAATCAGCGGAAGCAGTTGATGAGAGAAAGAAGATGCAAAAAGGAAAACAAGTTAAAGAAGTGAAGAAGAAGACAGTAGTGACCAGATCTGAACTGCTACTCTCCTTTGAGCAGATTAAAGAACAGCAAGATCAGATCAAGAGAAGAAGGGTCGTGGAAGAAGCTGTCAGAAGGAAGAAATTACGTGAAGCTGGAGGTCTGGACAGAGCCCTCAAGAGAAAGCAGAAGAAGAAGGATGATGCGTCCAGTGCTGAAGTTGATGAGAAATGGATTGAAAGAGCCCTTCCTGCCAGCATGGACTACATACTTATCTGCAGGGAAGATCTTCACGAACCTTGGAGAATCATAAAGACTCACTGGTTATGTGATGTCTTTATGATACAGCGAGTTCCAGAAGAGAAAGATGAAATGTTTTTTGATGAAATCTTTCTGGACTGGCTGGAAGCGAAGTATCCAGCTTTCTATCAAGAGGTCATGAGAGAAGGACAAATTATGACAATGAGACCTTCTGCTCCTAGATATGAATTTCTGATACCTCCTCTGAAGAGAAACAAATACAATCCAGTGGCGTTCATACAAGTTTATATCGATGCACTGGAAAGGGGGAACATTATTGAGGAAGACCGCCAGAAGGATGTACTTAAAAGGATGTACGACATATTTCAAATTACTGAAGGCTTGAGGGACAAGAAGTAAACAGAAGACTGGTTCTTAGGTCAGGATGTTGGGTAATACCTTTTGCAAATCATTTATGTACTTATAAGATATAAATATCTCAATGAAATGAATTACCTGTTTTCTGACCCTAAGACATCATCTCAATGTCTTCTGATTTCTTGTGTCCCAGTCTTTACTTTCTTTTTGTTTATCCGTTTTTTCTGATTTATCTGTTTTGGTTCCATCAAAAAGGGGAAAATTGTTGGAAAATTTGTAGTTTCGATGGAAGTTCCAAAATCAGATAGTGTAATAGGACCAGTCAAACCTGTTAGCTGACTGATGATCTAGATATCAGATTAGGATGACCAGCTGAGATGTATAGACAACTGATGTAACAAGATAGGTCACATATTGAGGGGGAAGTCAATATGCAGAAGATCAGAAGATCCGAAGACCTACATCAGAATAGGAAGAAGACGAGTCTGCAAAGTTATGCTAAGATAACCTGCATCAGAAGACTCAATTAGGTAGACTGGTCAACTTAAGAATGATCAAGTCAGCTCAAATCAGGTGACCAACAGAAGATCATCATGACATACGTATTCATCAGACACGAAGAATGTCAACCTAAGTTGGTAAATCAAACACTGAATAAGTGTACTTGATAACCAATGAGAGAAAGACACGTATGTACGGAGCTGACATTGCAGGACAAGGCGCTTAAGAGTTAAACGACTAGAAAGGACAAGCTTGCATGCTTTCAGCTATGTCGCCTCTGCGCATATCAAATCGGACCTGCAACCTACCTTAAATAGACCAAAATTTGAATTGCTCTCCAACGGCTAGTTCGATTTCATGCCTATAAATAAGGGATCAAACTTTCATAGTAAGGTTACGGAAATTATCATCAAGCTCAAGCACAAGCAATTTCCGCACAAAGAACACCAAATCGAAGATTTATTCTTAAGTGTTCATCCCTTAGTTCTTAGCAAGAATACTTATCCTCTATCTTTAGGCTACTTAGAAGATAGGATAGTATTCCAGTTGGAACAAAACAAATCTTATACCCAAACACTGTTAGGTTAAGTTTGTTATAGCAGGATTTCTATCTAGGGTTTCTAGATTAGATTTCTAGGATTGGTTGAGTGAGAACTCGTGAAACATTTGTTGGTTGTACTGTGTTGGACTAACACATTAAACTAAGTCATGTTGGTTAAGTTGGTGCCCCTGCTGATAGGGAAGAGTGGACGTAGGACAAGTTGTCCGAACCACTATAAATCTGTGTGCCTTTAATCTGCTTTACACATACTTGCACACTACTCTTGTTATCTGCATGCATATTATTCTACATGGGATCAGATTAGCATCAAGATTACCGATCCGATTTTTTTAACACTTTAGTTATCTGATTCAAACCAGATTGGTCAGAATCTTTGTTTGAGTAAAACTGGTTTTCACACGGGTTAACTAATCTTCCGCACCCATCGATAGTTATGGCGATTAGGATGCCGGATCGAGAAGACGATCCAAATCGGAACTCGATCAAACAAACATAATCACATCGATCCACAAAAAAAGGTTTTTGAAGTCTATTCACCCCCCCTCTAGACTTCAACCCTCACGATCCACATCTACACGGACACACCGATCAAACTTGGTGAGGGGCCAATTTATAACATAGTGTAGCTAAATGCACTTTAGAATTTTTATATATTTTGAAAATTATTTGGACTAAACATCCAGTCGAATACATTTATATGTATATTGAAAATGTGAATTATACATATTCTTTCTCTATTTTGTTACCTTTTTTTTCACCTAAAAAATCAACATTTTATTTATAGAGTGTTGATTTTTACAAGAATTAATAATAGTGGTGTACATTGAACATGATGCACATAATACTTTGTTTTAAAATGACCGTATGAGATGGTTTTATACATGATATAGGTATAATCTATAACACAAATAATACTCATCCTTCCAAAATATTAGAGCGTTAATACACAATTTATGCTTACATACTTCTTACTATGAGATATTCTATCTCATACGAGATGTATCTTAATTATAAGTGTATATATATATAAGAAATTCAAGTGGGGGTGGGCCCGTTAATTCGACCCCTAACGAAGGTCGTCCCTGGACACACCGGTCAAGCCTCGAAAACACCCAAGCAACGAAACTCAAAATCGGAATGAATCACTGGTGCACCGCCGCAAAACAAACCGAACAGAGGGAGGTGCACCGCCGTGAAAAGAGGCGAGAATAGGAAGCGTCTTGAAGACGATTAGCGTCAGAGCGGAGTCGCTATTCACACCGCGGGCTTTCGCACGTGTCGCGAGGTGCCTAGCGCCGACCTTCAGCAATGCGGCGTAGCACCGTCGGTCGAAGAAGTGGGACATGCAGTGGCGAATCCCCAAAAGGGGAAACCCTTAATTTTGGGGACGAAGGGATGAAGGGATAAGACCGAGCGGCTAAACAAAACAAATAAGGAGAGGGTGCAGTTTTGTCCAACAAAAACCGTGCCCTCCAATGGTTTTAATTTTTTTTTTTATTAAAACTAATTTTTAATATGCAATTAAAAAACAAGAGCATGGAGCTCTGATACCACTATTAAAATTTAGAGGCACATAAACAAGTAATACATGCGCAGCGGAAATAAATAATTCACCAACAACGAACAATTAATTGCATAATTTAATACGTATAAACATAAAGAGAAACCTTATAGTAAATCGTATGCATATTTCTCTACTATGGTATCCACGTAACCCCCAATCACGGACTTGTACGGATTTGTCAACGTTGAATCCCGAGATAAATTTTCTAGGAAAATTCTAACTCTAGATCTTATGGAGAGAATAATGAATTAAAGTTATTTGTGAATTTCCAAGAGCTCATATATATAGGGAAGACCCAGCTTAAATCTTAAGCTAACCTGATTAGGAAATAAAATCTCTAATCTTATAAAATAAATCTCTTAAATTTATTTCCCATATATAAAATATTTACAGATTAATTCTCATGTATATCAAATCTCTACGAATTTGATTCCATATATATTAAATCCTATAATAATATTTCCATATATTATTATTGGGAATCCTATTTAATTAAACCCAATTTAATTAAACACTAATAATAATTAATTCCAAATTAATGTATTATTAAATAATTCTCCATAAATTCAATTTAACATTTAATCAACAAACTATAATCCGTAAGAGGGAACTACTTGTTGTGTGACCCATAGGCCCTCATATATCGAGCGAGTTTTTTGCACTTTTGGTCCCATGAACCACATCGTGTTTTCGATCTAGTCCCACCACTGGCAGATTTAGTCCCACAAAAATTTTAATTTGCAAATGTGGTCCCACTGTTTAACTTAACTTGCATATTTAGTCCCAAAAATAGACGGACTCTGACGGCGAGCCGCTAAGCGCAAGACGGAGCATGTTTAACTTATAATTTTTATGTATTAAACCTTAATTTGTCTTAAAGAATTAATTAATAACTGAAACCAAAACTAACCCTAAACCCAAACTTAGAACTAACTAACACACACACACAAAACACATAGTAGTAGGTGTTTCGTCCGTTTTGAGAGAAAAGAGAGGGAAAACACCAGAAAACCCTAAAATCCTAAAATCCCCAAAAAATCACTCGATTTGGTCACAAACCAGTGCGCCCTCAATATTGCGAAGGAAGGATCTTATTAAATATGGAGTTGTGGATTATGGTAAGTATATATTTCGTTGATTCTTATTCGAGTTTTTGGGTAATTTGTGTTGGGTGTTCGGCTATTGTGGGTATAGTGATAAAAGTTCT
The DNA here is from genome assembly GCA_037126765.1 of Stenogyne calaminthoides. Classification (NCBI taxonomy): domain Eukaryota; kingdom Viridiplantae; phylum Streptophyta; class Magnoliopsida; order Lamiales; family Lamiaceae; genus Stenogyne; species Stenogyne calaminthoides. The sequence goes on along the minus strand of JBBCBC010000024.1, from coordinate 9,794,725 downwards.
TGGACTTTCGGTTTTCATTATTTATTAGGGTTTAGGGTTTGATTTTTAGTGTTTGGTGTTCGATTATAGTGATATTTAGTGTTCGATTTTCAGTAATTTTTTTTGGTTTTCTGTTTCTCTGTCGAAGAACGTTTTTTCTGTAGTAAGTCTTGGATTTTATTGGGTCTTTTGTGGTTTGATTTTGTTGGGTGTTGGTGTATACAGTAACTGATTTGAATTATTCTTATTGTTTCAGCTCAAAAGCCATTCTTATTAGGCTATTACACCCTCAAAGTACACCACGGTGGAAAGACGAAAGATGTAGAACCATTTGAGTACATTGGAGGCACTGTGAGTGTGTTTGATTTTGTGGAGAAATTCAAATGCAATATTGATTATATAGATAAATTGTGTGAACAGTTAGGATGTCTAGGTAAGAAGGTTTATTATTGGAGGTGGAAGGATGAAAGAGTTCATTTAGTTGTGAGTCAAGCTGATATATATAAGTTTTTAATGCCAATGTGAAGAAAGATGTAACATTGTTCTTGGAGACAGATAAACCACAAGAGATCACAATTGTTAATGAAGTTGAGGTATGGGGGAGGTAGAGCTTTACACTGAGGATGAGGTACTGAAATTGAAGACTGATTATGTAAAAAGAAGGCAATGCTGAAGTTTGGAGTTTACATCTCAGATACTCAGGCCTATAGGGCCAAGAACAAAGCACTGAGAAATATTGAAGGTGATAGTGCAGAGCAATATGGAAAATTGTGGAACTATGCTCAGAGTTTGCTTGAAAGCAACCCTGGATCAACAATCATTTTAAGGACTGATGGGAATAGTGATGGGACTACACTCTTTAACAAATTTTATATTTGTTTGAATGCTTGTAAGATGGGTTTCGGATCTGGATTAAGGCCAGGGATAGGAGTTGATGGTTGTCACTTGAAATGGAGTTTAGGTGGAGTACTTCTCACTGCAGTTGACATGGACCCTAACAATGATCCATATATTCTATCATATGAAGTGGTTGGAAGTGAGACTAGACAGAATTGGGAGTGGTTCTTGGAACTGTTGAAGGAGGATTTCATAGGTGATAAGGAGGGTAGCTTCATATTCATATCAGACAAGCAAAAAGGTATGATCCCTGCATTTGAGAGGGTGTTGCCCAATGTTGAGAATAGGTTTTGTGTAAGGCATTTGCATGGGAACATGAAGAGGGCTGGCTACAGAGGTTATGAATTTAGAAAACTCCTCTGGGGAGCAGCTAAATCTTTGAGCCACGACATCTTTTCATAGAGCAATGAGAAGGATAGGGGAGAAAGATATATGATGCCTGGAGTGGCTTGCTGATAAGCCTCCTGCACAATGGTCAAGATCACACTTCTTCTCTTCCAGAAGCTAAGTGTGACACACTAGTGAACAACATGTGTGAGGTGTACAATGCATGCATTCTAAAAGCAAGAGATAAACCAATTCTGACAATGTTGGAGTGGACAAGGAGTACATAATGACAAGAATTCAGACAAATATGAGAGAAATGGGAAGGGAGAAAGGTATGTGCCAAGATCCAAAAAATGATAGCATAGAGAGGGAGGCATCAAGGGTTTGCCAGCCAATAAAATCATCTGAGCACAGCTATGAAGTATCAGGATTTGATGGTACAAGGTATGTTGTTGACTTGAAGGGACACTTGTGTGACTGTAGGGAATGGGATGTCAGTGGAATCCCATGCAAGCATGTTATAAGTGCAATCTATTCTCAAGGGGAAAATGTATAGGATTATGTACACAAGTGTTAATATGTTGAGGTGTACAATGAGGTTTATTCTCACTCTGTTTCCCCCATGAATGGTGAGGAGTTGCGGAAAATAACTGGCTACATACCCCCCTTACCACCTAACTTTGGAAAGAGGAAAACTGGTAGGCTTAAGAGAAAGAGGAGAGAAGGAGCTGGTGAAGAAGAGGTGAACAATGAAGGAGCTGGTCAAACTATGCCTAGATAGAGTTACAAAGTCAAATGTTCATTCTGTGGAGAAACTGGGCATAACAAGAAGGGTTGTAAAACAAGGAAGATTGTTGAGGCTATGATAGCTGAGGAAGAGAACAATGGAGCTGATCAACCTGAAGAAATGACTCAAGGAGAAGACATTCCCCCCATGACTCAAGGAGTTGATGAACCCGTTGATGTAAGTTCTGACTAATTAATTATGTTTAATCTATATTTTTACCTAAACTGATTAACCTGTACATGTGCAGGAGGTTCCTCTAATCAAAAGAGCCACCACAAGAAAAGGAGGGCAAAATTAGTTGTTGTTTCAAAGAAAAAGAAGAAGAAGAATTCAGTCTCAATTGGAGATTCTTCAAGGAGTGCAGCAGAGGTTTTATGATTATGTTAATTTTTTACTGGTTTTTCATTGTATTTTCTTATTATGTTCATTACTAATTTATCATGTTTATAGGGGTCAGCTACATCATTTGCTCCCAATAACTTTATTGGAGGAGGACCATCACAGAGGGTTCCCAATGTAAGAGGGATTTTCTGCTACATGTTCTTATTTCATCTTAATAACATGTTCTTATTGTCCTTGTTTCAATTATAGGTTCAGAGTTCTGCTACATTTACTCCCAATAGTTACATTGGAGGAGAAGTGGAGGGTCCATCTGTGGGAGGTTCAAAAGTGGCTGATGAGGATGGAATGAGAGTCACAACAATTGGGGGTAACAAGTTTGTCACACAGACCAGTCTCACAAAAGTTGCTATGTCAATGAAAGGGAAAGGTAAAAAGAAGTAGATGAGGGTTGGGGTAGGTTTGGATAGTTTTTTTTGTCATTAAGCCACTACAATCTCATTGTCTTTTATAGTATACTGAAAAAACTCAACTTTTGTGCTTATAATGGTATCGGATTGTGGTGGCTTAAGATTGGTGGTATATTTTGGTAAATACTATGTGGGTAAAGGTTTCTGAGGTTTCTGACCTAGTATATTTTGCTACTGATTGGTGATTTGCTATTGATGGGGGTGAAAGTGATGTATATTTTGATGCAGATTCATTGTATATTTGGCTTATATTTTGCTACAGATTGGTGATTTGGTATTAATGGGGTGGAAGTAATTGCTATTCATGGTATATTTTGTATTTTGTATTGATGGTATCTTGGTTTGAATTGTTTGTATGTATTAGATGGTATTTGCTTAGTTTCTTGTATTTTGTATTTGAGTGCTGCAGATTGTTTGACTTATCAGTAGGTTAGCATAAAAAATAGACAAGATAGGACATTACATTAGATACCATTATAACATTACTAATGAGACATTACATTAGACAGCTTTAGGACATTACATAAGATAGGATATTAGTCCTAGAACATTTCAACAGGCAACCAAAATAGGAATCACATTCAGATGCAAGAAACTAAGCAAACCACTGTAAGGCCCTAGATGCAACAATGAGAAGTAGTACAACCAAAAACAGTTTTTTCAATTTCAGTAGTTCCTTGATTGCTTCAGTCAGAACCTTGATTTCTTGAACCCGAATTTTCATCTCCTCAACCACCTTAGAGTCAGTGTCTTCACCAACCCCCTTATTGCTATCTTCAGCCCACATAAAAAAATCACATCCACCACCTTCACTTAGGGAGTCGGGACAGTTATGAAATAGCCTTCCTCTACTTATAGGCTTTTGAGAAACGTACGTACGACAAGCTTTCCCACAATAGCAAATAAGGTTGTGTCGAATTCGAGCGGAAGATGAGGAAGACATGTGTGTTTAGGTGTTTTTGGATTTGGATTTAGTGTTGAATGTGTTGTGCTTCTTTTTTCATGAATATGTTTTGTTGATTGTGTGAATATATGATGTATATATAGCAAAGGGGAAAATCTAGGTTTTGGGTTGAAATTGGTGGGAAAAACATGATTTTCCCACCAATTTTTGACAAATTTCAATCTTATGGGACTGAAATTGACAGTAAATTGGCGCCCAAATGTTGTAATTGGGTAAATTGGCGCCCAAATGTTGTAATTGGGAAGAAATGGAACCTATGGGACTATATGTGCAAGTGGGCCCAGGCAATTAATTGGTAAATTTGGTCTTAAATTATGTTTCATAACGTACGGGAATAAAACTGCCAGTGGTTGAAAGGTTGTTAAGTCTTAATTGAGTATTAATTATGTCCCATGACCTATGGGATCACATTTGCAAGTACATTTAACGGAAAAAGTAACGGCGGGACCATATTTGCAAATTAAAATTTCTGTGGAACTAAATCTGCCAGTGGTGGGACTAGATCAAAAACACGTTGTGGTTCATGGGACCAAAAGTGCAAAAAACTCTATATCGAGCGATTAGTCAAACTAACGATCTTAACTGAACCCTAGACAATAAATTAGACATTCTCAATACATGAGGTACGTTGCGAGAAATGTGCAACTACCTGTAACTGAAACATGGGCTATTACGATTTCCTCCTTTCATTCGCGAATACTCGATTAAGTCTTGAACATGATGAAGTGTCTATTCAAATAACTTAATCATGTATGTCACACTTAGCCACAAAGTCTAAGTTGACGTGCATCGGCCGATGACTTAGATCCAATTATGATGAGAAGATGAGTATTCTCTCTAAATTCACTTTGAGGAATGAATCATATTCTTGGCTCAACTACCACGCACATGCATTTCGTGATGAACCCAGTCAAAGCCATATATACCCATAGACGGGTGCAAGCGTCGGTCATGGTCAAAGTTCATCACTCCACACATGTCGTGCGTATTGACCTCAAGTCAAAGGAGTATCGCATCGCTCCTACTAACCGAGACACCCGTAGATAATATAGTGGAAATACATCAAATAGTTTCTCGGATGGGTATACCAATACCCTCTAAGGTATTTGTGCATCCATCATGAGATACCTAGTATCTCGTAGTAAGTGAGATCTTATTACACTCTCTAAGAGTATGATACAGATCGCACACCAATCTCAATTGCATCATCAATATCTCATTTTGATGATCCTTGATCGGGGTCATTTGAGAATCATGCTTAAGTCATCTGAGTTCTCACAACCTCAATGACAGAATGACTCATGGGAACACTTGCATGAATAAATGCAAACAATCAAACATAATATTCAAACAAGTGTATTGTCATACATTAATATTAAATGAACTATAATATTAAATCAAACTGAATATCATCGAGTATTATGTCCTTACAATAGATTGTCTTTAGGACACGTACTAACACTAACAAACTATGTGATTGTTCTTGTTTATGTTGACGATATTACTTTGACAGGAACTAGCTCAACTCTTCTTCAAAAACTCATGGCCCATCTAAAGAGTAAGTTCTATATTAAAGACCTTGGGGATCTCACCTATTTTCTTGGTGTAGAGATAATCAGGTGTCGTCAAGGACTAATGCTATCCCAACACAAATATATGGTCAATTTTCTTCGATGTTTTCAAATGGATGGAGCTAAACCTATAACCATACCCATATCGATTTCTAAATCTCTAATGCTGTCAAGTTAAGCTTATCCTTCAACTTATCGAAGTGCCATTGGTGGATTACAATATCTTACCATAACTCGCCCAGATATTGCGTTTGCGGTGAATAAGTTAGCTCAATCGATGTCAAACCCAACTGAGGGTGACTGGTTAGCCGTGAAAAGACTCCTTAGATATATTAAGAGCTCACACCATCATGGTCTCCTTCTTCGACTCACTTTGATGTTAAACTTGACAGCCTATTTGTATTCGGATTTTGGTGGAAATTTGGTGATGGTAAGTCGACTTCAACATATATTATCTTTCTTGATCCTAATCCAATTTCATGGAGATTTCGTAAACAAAAAGGCGTAGCTCAGTTTTCTATCGAGGCTGACTATCGCACATTGGCCACAGCCGCTGTCGAGCTATGTTGGATTTTCCAATTATTTAGAGAGCTTAATGTGTTTTTGTCTACACCACCTCGCCTACTATGTGAAAATCTTGGAGAGACACGTCTTGCATTACATCCTATAATGCACTCTCGTATCCAGGGCATCGCGTTGGACCTCCATTTTTTCATAGATGTACACGCAAGCTTTTTCCTTTTATTTTTCATTTCTTCTTTCATGTTCTACATTTAAAAAAAAAAAAAAATTACCAAATGTACACGCAAGTTTTTCCCTTTTAATTTTCATTTCTTCTTTCATGATCTACATTTAAAAATTTTTATATATTTTTACGCATTTAATGTATGCATTTTCATTTAAATTATTGAGTTATATATATATATATATATATATATTTTAGTTGATGCGTTAAAAAATAATATTATATAAAATATTTTTTTATTATATGAAGTTGTCTATATATTAATTTTTTTTATTATTATTACATAAAATACGAAGAGCTTAATTTTATTTTTTTTGTACCGGGCACATATATCGGACTGACACTGTTAATAATAAAGTAGAAATAACTACAACTCTCAATTAAAATCCAATTTATCACTTTAAATATTAATAAATAATTTTTACATTAAAATTTGTGTCGAAAATAAAAGGGTAAACAAGTTTAAGACCGGGGAAGTAATATTTGCCCCAAAATTTAAAAATCAAGAAAGAGATTCAAATTTTGGATGGTGGTGGCCAATATTCTGTGAGCACCTATGTATATGCTTACAAATAATCGATGAGTAGTTTATACTTTTCCCGTCCCAAAAGTATATGCTTACAAATAACAATTGAGTAGTTTATACTATTCTCTTTTCTTTTTAATTTTAACCAACAATTTCGAATGTCAATATATTATTTCTTTTAATCTATTTTTAAAACACTAAATTTTATATTATTTGTTTTTAAAATTCCTTAATTTGACATCTACATTTGACAAATAAAATTAAAATATATATATATATATATATATATATATTAATTTAAGTTTCAAAAGTTTTTTTATTGATTTTAACTATATTAGTTGAAATTAAATATTTCTACTTTTAGATTATGTAATTTCTTTTTTAATTTTAATATTATTTTATAATTTTAGTATTATTGGTGAATTTAGTATTTAATTAATTAAGTATTTGTAAGACACCTATATATATACAATATAATCTTTATATATTAAAAAAAATTAAAAAGAATAAAATAAATTCTATCACCTCACCTCACACTACACAATTTTTCATTAAAATTTAAAATATTTAATTTGTGCATCAACATAGAAGAAATACTAATTTTATTAATAAGAGATATATTCAAGGACTTGAACGATAGTAATTCATCACTTGGCTTGCTCATCGAATACATGTACTTTATCAAGCCATGCATCTAAATTGTTATCATTATTACTCCATTCGTCCATTCGAGCAAAGTTTCACGCTTTTTTAGATGTTCCATAAAAAATTGCACATCTAAAAAATAAAATTTCTTATCCAACTCTATTCTCGCAATATTTATATATTTATATCAAATATAATTACGTTTGAAGCTCATACATACACTCAATCCAATTAATTTATATATTTTATAGTTAATATACAAGAGTTTATACATATTATCTTTTAACACTTTACTCATTATATCTTTTTTTTTTAATTTATGTATTCAAAAGTTGGAGCAAATATTACAGAGACGGCGAGAGGATTATTAAAGTGGGAATTTGGGATGTAGTATTTTACTACTATTTTATTCTTTCATTATTTTGTACATTCAACTTATAATAATAATAGAATAATAACGCTCTCAAATCATAGCAAATGATAAAAGTTTTGGTGATATAAGAAGAAATTTTCTAACAATACAAATATAAGTTGGAATTAGTGTGAAACAAATTTCTAATAAAAACTACCGAGGAATGATACTACATTTGTTTTCAACATGTGAATCACAAAATCGTAACAGTAATGCTAGATGGGGTGATTTACCCCAGGGTGAACACCCTTTAAATATGTAAATTTATCTTAGTACTTTTAATGAAATATTTTATACTCGGTCCGACTGATTCATGGTTCATCCGGCCCAAATAAATCATGATTTAAGATTCATTATTTAATATTTAGGGTATAAATGATTCATCAAAATTGAAATTATCACAATTTCATTAAGAGTAGTTAAGTCATTTTACTCTTTTCACCTCAGTTGATTCTATCAATTAGCAGCACCTAAATCGAGATGGAGAAAACAACATTGGTCTAGGATAATTAAACGCACGAATTAAGGAAAAGGTGCTCTCAAGTTCAGTAGTTGTAAGTAAAAGGCAAAAAACAGTAATCACACAAATTTGGCAATTCACAAATGTTTAAACTATTTTCTCCTTGGCGTATGGATATTTCATAGTATTTGTTTGTTTCTTGGTGTGAAACACAAAAAATCTGGGGCTGTTTTTTGGGCCCACGCACATCCCGCTATCTGTTACCATCTTGTCCCATCAGTATCTTTTTCCCTCTTAACAAGCCATCTCCCTTGCTCAAATACCAAATCACCCTAGCCCCCTTCATCTTTTCGATAATAATCTTTTGAATTAAATCCATATATAAATTTTATCACTATCATTTAAAAAAATTATTACTGTTATGTATAAAAAAATTTACTGTTTAAAAATATATAACATTTTTTATACATGACAATGATATTTCTTATATATAGTAGTGATAATTTTATACATAATAATAATACTAAAAAAATCGAGTTCAAAGTGAACTCGGGCTCATACGAATTTTTATCAATTTCTTTTAAATCATGTCATACTTATTTCTAGATAGACTTAAAACCCTTGCCCCTTATTCTTTTTTTATAATATCATACTCTATTTTTTGAGAAATCTAAAAGCGTAAAATATAAAAAAAAAAACTCACTTTCATTAAAACAAATTACCCAGTCCTTAAAAAAATTACTGGTGGTTTCGAAAAAAAATTATTATTAATCATTCATATTTGAGACATGTATATCTTTAAAAGTAGATAACAAAGCAAAAAATATACTCACTTTCCTATTATTAAGTGTATTGCGTCGAACGAATGGACTTGTTATTCAAACGAAAAATAAGTTTAGAAAATATATATATTTTTTATTTTATTTTCAAACCGCGTACAAATGATTTTGTTCTGGACCAAAATTATTTTTGGATCGTTTGGGTGTAATCATTCCAAACTTTTTGATCGTTCTAGAACTTAATATAAAGGGTGAACAAAGAATGTAGGTCGTATGTGTAAAGAAAGTTACAAGAAGATATATAAAGACACTTGACTATAAAATTAGTAGAAAATTTTCTTTTAAAGGTGGGGACAAAGTTTTTTTAATTGAAAATTTGTTTTTTTTAATTGAAAATTTGTATTTTTTTTTCATATTTATAACCTCATCAGTCACATTTTCTAAATAATAATTGAAATTTAATTTTTTTCCCTTAATTTTTACAGCGGATTGAATCAACAACCTTTTGGTTCTACGAAGATATTTGTGGTTGCATCACAACCCGTTCAACTACTTGGCTTGGTATTAAACCTATGCTTTAAAATTCGGGTCCGACAGGCAGGTCGGACCGGAGAACCGGTGCTGGGCGGCTCAATAGGGGTGCCTAGAACCGCTATTGAGCCCACCCTCCCCCCCAAAAAAAAATGGAAAAATCAAAATCGGCAACCGGTGAACCAATGATTTTCACCGATTTTCACAAAAAATAACCCAAAAAAAAGGAATTTTTTGTAACTTTTGTATTATTGATGACATTTCTATTATGCTTGGGAGTTGAAACTTGGAAGTTGGAACTATTTATATTAATGTGCAGTTCTATTATGTTTAGAAATTTAAGTTTGAAGTGACTTTAGATGTTTTATATTCACCTATCATACTCTATATTTTGAATTTTTTTAAAAATCATGCATACTATATATATATTGTTGGGAGATGAATTTAATATATATGATTTTGATTTGATCTCAAAACCCCTGAGTATGACATGTTCAGAATGATCTTGATAGTTGAGTCAGGATTCAGTTTTAGAGTATTCAGGATGTTATCTGCAAAATGTATAGTCGGCAGATATAGTTCAGATAGGTTTCGAAGACTCAAGAACTCAAGACGGTTCAAGAAATGAAGTTTCAAAGATGAAACCGAAGTATCAAGACTTAAGATAAAATCGAGATATCAAGACTCAAGAAGATATCAAGAATCAAGACTCAAAGACGAAGATTCAAAGCAGTATGTCAATAGACTCAAGACTCAAGACTCGAAGACTCAAGACGCAAGATCAAGATCAAGATCAAGCATACTGATGGCACAGTAATTACTGAAAACTCAGTAGTGTACTGAATGCTCAGTATGAACCTGAATGTTCCGAGGCACTGAATATCTCTATCTGAAGGATGCAATACTGAGAAGATCGCGATTCCTTAGAAAGTTAGATATTGCCAAGACATTCAAATGCAGACAAAAGGAACTAAGTCAGAAGTGTTGTTAAGGTTATATCAACCTCAGAGCTTGTAACCAAAAAGAGCCGTTGAAGATATCTACCTTTAACTGGAGACAAAAGTCAAAAAGAGGAAGACAACATCAACATACCATACCGACATCGACAAAGGACAAATCATTTGAAAAGGATGTCAGATGTACAAAAGTTCCAGACTGCAAAAAGTGAAGACCGGCTACATGAAAGGCTATTGCCTAAAACGTGTTAGGGAGTTTCAAACCCTAAATATAGTCGTTTCTCACACACCATAAGAGGGAACTCAAGTCTCGTCTCCAACCGGATAGTTTTCAAGAGTGACCTTGGTGTATGCCTATAAATACTGGTGACCCTCTACATTGTAAGGTTACGGGAAATTTATACACAACTCAAGAGCTCAAACTTATTCTTGCAAAAGTTAAAGCACTCGAAAAACTTAGAATTTCCCAAGTGCTTCGACATTGAAGAGAGCTCACTATACTAAACCTAGCTTGATAAGAATTATCCAAAGCTTAGTCGAGATATTCTAACCCTTTGCATTGTGCTTCATTGTAAAGGATATCTCATCCTAGTTGGAAACCAACCGAGAAACCCCAAACCCTTGAGAAGGTAGTTGGAGTATGTTTGTTGGTGAGAAGAGTTGTAAAGAGTTAGTAAACTACGCGGAGTAGTCAGAAAACTCTAGAGGAGAAGTTAGTAAACTACAGGGGTAGTCTGAAAGCTTGTTTGTGTTTGAGTAAGTAAACTACGGAGGTAGTCAGAAAACTCAAGGTCGTATTTGAGTAAGTAAACTACGGAGGTAGTCAGAAAACTCAAGGTCGGGTTGAGTAAGTAAACTACGCGGAGTAGTCAGAAAACTCAGGGCTGAGTTGAGTAAGTAAACCACGCGAGGTAGTCAGAAAGCTCAGAAGTTGATAGTGAATTTCTCTGAGGATTAGAGAGAGTGGATGTAGGAGCTTGAGTCTCTGAACCACTATAATTGATGTGTTCTTTATTGCTTTCCTCATCTGTGCTTAACTGATGCATTGACTTGATTTTGAAAGCATATTTTTCACTGATATTCAGTTGGAATCAATCCAATGAAAGCCGCATAAGTGAATGTGACCTAATCACTATTTCATAAAGGGAAGGTTTCAAACAAAGCTTAAAGCGAGTATAAACTAAGTACAACCATTCAAGACGATCGAAAAAGCTAGAACAGATAGTTACCAAACCGAACTCTCTTTTGAGGATTGATGAAGTTAGTTATCGATCCAAGCAACTCAGATCTCTCGACACTCGGGGACTCGGTTGGGATTATCTCGAGGTATCCAAAGTTTTTCGGGATCACTGTCTCGATAAACTTTGACTCAGAGCGATCTGTGCTTCTCAGAACCTAATCTTCAGGATTATCTGACCCAAGCTGACCTTAGTAAGAAAAAGTTTTAAAAACACTGAACACATGTATTCCCCCCCATACACGTGTAAGACTCGTTTGCACCGGGACCAACATATATAATATTTATTATGTCGTCACACCGGCTCAATCCGACACAACCGATCCGACCCCGGTCCAGCCTTTTTTGAGGTCGTCCGGCTCAACTTTCGGTTCCGATTTTTAAAACATAGTATTAAACTACTTGGCCTGGTATTAGCAGTTGATCTTTTGGCATTGTGATAACACATCTAGTTAATGTTTAATAACATGAACATGCCTAGTCATCTAGTGTGATCAGTAACGGATCCAAGAAATTGTAATGGGCTGGGCTCATGGCTACTGCATATTTAATTAAAATTGACTATTTAGTTGGGGGTGGGCTGAATAACTAAGTAGAGTGGACTTTTAATTAATTTTTATTAGAACATATATATATAGTGGATTTGGGGCGGACTTGCATCGGGCTTAAGCGGTCTGACTCACCTGAAATCGTCCGACTCGAGTGTGATTGATTCGTATCGATTCGCACGGTGGCAACTAAATTCGCGAATTTGTTAATCGCACTCCATTTAGAAGGTGAGTGTAAATCCGATAATAAATTATGAGATTCTTAGAAAATTCCAAGCATCATAGCATATCGTGCACACCTATAGTTTAAGCAAATATTAGTGATGTTTAATTTCGTGGCGAGACCTTCTTGTTGGATTTTTATAGCTTAATGAAATAAAAAGTTGGGATCTTCTACGGTCAGGAACAGTTTCGTCCTCCTAACGTCAGGAAATCATTAGATCACCGTTGGATCGTTAATCCAACGTATAATTTTAATTTTAAATGATTGCACTTTGCACTAGTGCGTTTGCGATGTGCATCTTTGCAATCGCGACAAGATCGCCTCTACTAATAAATTAAATTAATATTTATAAAAATTACGAAATTATCCGGACTTAGACCACGACCCATCGACCCGAGACAAACCACGAGGCGAATCGACCCCGGGACGCCGGACCCTGAGCGGACCCCACTTTAGAACTGGGCGAACCTGACCAGACCACGATCGGGGCGTGGGCCAAACCACGGCCGGACCCAGAATGGACCCTGACCCAGACCTTGTCCCAGACCCTGACCGGACCTTAACACGGGCCGAACCGGACCGAACCCAGACCGGACGGACGAACCACGACCACGGCGGGCCGGACCTTGGCCGAACCCAAGCGGACCTGCGAACCCAGGACCCTAACCATGGCCGAACCCGAACGGCGGCCGGGCCGGACGGACCCAAACCCGGCCGGACCACGGCTCGGACCACGGCCACGGCCCGTACCAGTCGGACCCAGACCCTAACCGGGCCTTGGCGGACCCGGCCAGAGCCCGAACTTCGAGCGGAACGACTGGACCTTGCACGGACGGACCACGGCAAGGACCCGGACCGGACCCTGACCCGAACCCTGACCGGACCCTGATCCGGACCGAGCTCGTCCGGGTGGACCCGACCTGCACCAGAGACAAGATTTAACCGGGCCCAGACCGGACCTTGACCCATATCCAGACACAACCTAAACCCAAACCCTGACTAAGACTCGAACTCAAATCAGGACTCGGATCCTACTCGGACCCAGACCCGAACCCGGCCCGGGCCGCGCATGGGGTGAGTTCGGGATCGTGAATTAAATTTTTTAAATTTATGAACATTGTATTTTTTATTTAAAAAGTGTTATAAGGATATTTCAGTAGTTTTATTATTTTTATTTTAAAAATTAATTATTTAGTCTCATGGCGAAATAGTATCGCCCATGGCGAAGTTAAATGATGTGGCAGTCTTTTATTGGATGTCTGACGTCAGGAAGGGCGAAGTTGCTCCTGACCGTAGAAAAACCCTAAAAGGTTAAATGATCCTTTCGCGGTCGAACTTTCGGAGCTACCGAGTTGAACTTGAGTTCCAATTCCCCACCTATTTTAAGACGAATAAGAATTTGTATGAAATAGTTTCATGTATGAAATAAATTAAATTTATATGAGGCACATTTATATGAGACGATCTTACGATGAGACAAAATATTATTTGAACACGACTCTTTAATACTTTAAAAGGAATAAGTATTGATTTGTTCTAGTTTGAACCTCGTCTCATACAAATTTTTGACAATTTATACTATATGTTATATGATTGAAGTGAGTTGTATGATCCATGTGCTTATGGCCAACCAACTTCAATCATATTTTAAAAATAAATACAAATTCAAATATTAAATTGAAGTTCTCGTTTTATGTATAAAATTATCTCAAACAACACTCCCACGTTAATATGAAAGTTATTCAGCCCAAAATATTAATTACATTTGACAATTTTTTTTTGAAAGTACAAATATTTAAGTCCTTCCCAAAATATGGAAACATAATAACATCTCATAAATTAATGGGAATACATTTTTTGTAGTCCAGTAATTTTGCATCGTTTTGAAATTTGTCCCGATTGTTTTGACTTTTTAATTTTAGTCCTGTAAGTTTCTAATTTTTTTGAAATTGGTCATTTTCCCCTGCTACAACAAGTTGTTTGGTAACCACCACATATGTAATTATTTATTTTTTTCTTTAATTTTGAAGAGTCATTTGAACTTTTTTAAGCCTAATAATTTTGGTTAGATTTTGTGCCGGGTTTAAAAAATAATTTGTATATTAAAAGACAAAGCGAAACGAGTCAATTTAATAGGTCTAAACTGACCAAAAAATAAAAATAAAAATCAAAATACGCAGAAAACCACTCTTGCTCCCTAAAAAAAAATACGCAGAAAAATTTGACACAAAATTATTAGGATTAAAAAAGTCTAGGCGACATTTCGAAATTAAAGAAAAAAATAAAATAATTACATAGGTGACGGTTACCTGTTTAGTGACCTGCTACAGCAGGTTAAATGATCAATCTCAAAATTATTAATAACTTATAGAACCAAAATCAAAAAGTCAAAACAATCGGGACTAATTTCAAAAACAAAGATAGTTACGGGACTAAAAAAAACTTAATCCCTAAATTAATTTACTTTTTATTTTTTTTTTAATGGGAAATTAATTTACTTTATCAACATAATACAATTACAAAGAAAAATGGTTTTAACTTTTAACCAACATACAACTGCCCACTGTCCTCGCTTGAACATTCTACTTCAATGGAAAAGATATTTTATGACTTCTATGTATTAAAATGTACTAACTTCCCCTCAAATTAACGTGCATTTTTTTTTGGACTCACAAGTTAATAAAGTGGAAGTAAAAAATACTTCTAAACGTCCCAACTATTTCTTCACACTACCTTTTCTTTCGTATTTTAATAAATGAGTTGTATAATATTTAAAATGATAAAGTAACTATTAAGAAAATGTATGATATATCTTCTCTATTATATGTCTTCTTAAAAATTACTTAATCATTTTAAATAATAATAAAAAACTCGCTCGCTAAAACACGAAAAAATAGTAACTGTGAACAAAGAGTTGAGACGGAAATAGTATAATTTTAAGGAACAATTTTATTAATTTTTATGTGTAAAATAAAGAAATTGATTGAATTGTGTATATATTTAAATCCTAAAAAAATTACATTTTGTATAAAATTATAAATATTGTGAGGATAAAATTATGAAGAATTTTCAATTTTTATGTTGTGCAAATTATTTTAGGATGTTTGAATAAAAAAATATGCAAAATATTATAGAATTTATATAAACTATATATTTCTCATCACAATATTATTGCATGTATTCATAACTCTATTAATTAATTCATATTCCCATAACGAAAAAAATGCAATATGGAATAGGGATTGTTTTTAAAACAACGTTCATGCATATTTTAGAAAGGGGCATTATAGTCAAAACAAAGAGATTCTTCTGAAACCTGAACACAAAGAATCAACATGATCATGAAAAGTGAACTGCTCAAGCGTAGGGTAGAGTGTCTGGCAGCATACCCTTTCGTATTCTTTTGGAGGTGCTTCACTAGGGGTCCCCTACCCCCTTAAACGACGCCTTCTATCCACGTTTCACTAATCAAAATCCACATTTTAAATAGGGAATTAAACCAAAGTAGTTTAGTAGTAATTTTTTACTTTAATTGAAATAGTTTTATAATTTTTAATTTTTAAAATTTAATTTTATATATATTAAATTTGATTCAATTTAATCTCAAATTGTCGGAGATTGCTCAAAATTATCAAAAATGACATCGTTCAGGCACATGTTTATACGGGCCATCAATTTTGATCGAAATATGTAAGAAACCTGTCCAAAACGAATTGTTTTGGATAATTTTGAGCAATCTCCAACAGTTTGAAACTAAATTAGATCAAATTAAATATATATAAGATTTAATTATAAAATTAATAATTATGAGATCATTTTCATAAAAATGCTAAATTCTGGAGCATTTTTGGTTTAAATCCCAATATTGAATGAAATTAATTCACAAAAACGAAAATATCTAATAAATTTCTCGAAAAATTTATCTATAAAAGCTTCTTTTTTATATTAGAAAAAAAACAAGGGATTGTACCACCACCCGCTTCGTGTTCCTAACAAACTGTACCTCTTCCCCTCCCCCCCTTACCCACCCCCCTCCCCCTCTCTCTGCGCATCGAAAATCACAGCTTCAATTTTCAAAAAATCAACACACAAATCTTTTTCCGTATAACAAATCAAAATCCTCTGCAATGCATACCAAATAATTCGTCCGAAATACACTCCGCCCTCTCAATTCCTCTACGAAGAAAAATGGCGGTTTGGCCATTTCGTAGCGTTTTGGTTCTGTTTCAACTCAGTTTCTTCATGGCCTCAAACGCCCTCTCGGAGCAGAAGCTTCAAAGTTCTGACATGGATATTTTGCTATCGTTCAGGAGCTCTCTGGAAAACCCAGAAATTCTGGGTTCATGGAGTCCTTCCATTTCTCACTGCAAATGGACTGGTGTGTTCTGCAACGAAGACCGAGTCACCTCACTCGTTCTTTCAACTCACACACTCACTGCCCAACTCAGTGGCCCCTTGTCGCCGTCGCTCTTCTCTCTCACCAGCCTCGTTCTGTTGGATCTTTCATCAAATCAGTTGCACGGAGAAGTTTCTGCAGAAATAGCTTCACTCAGAGGGCTAAAGTTGTTGGACTTGGGAGATAATCGCCTGAGTGGCGAGTTGCCGAGCCAACTCGGTCAGCTGTCCCATCTGCTGAGTGTCAGACTCGGCCCCAACTTCTTTAAAGGAAAAATCCCCACTGAGTTGGGAAACCTGGTGAAACTCGAATCGCTCGATCTTTCTGGGAATTCATTCACGGGTAATATCCCACCGCATTTAGGGAATTTGACTCAGCTTCGCGTTTTGGCCCTCGGTAACAATTTTCTCTCTGGCTCTTTGCCTTCCAATCTCTTCTCAAAACTTCAATTCATATCTTCATTCGACGTTTCAAACAACTCCCTCTCCGGAAAAATATCGCCGGAGATCGGAAAACTCACTTCCCTCACCGAGCTTTACATCGGCGACAACCATTTCTCCGGCGTGCTCCCACCGGAGATTGGCAACTTGTCGAATCTCGAAATCCTGTCTTCCCCATACTGTTCCTTCAACGGCCCTCTTCCCAAAACTTTCTCCAAATTGATATCCCTAAGCAAAATCGACCTTTCGTACAACCCATTGCGGTGCGCAATCCCTAAAATAATCGGAGAGATGCAGAATTTGACGATACTGAATCTCGTTTACACCGAGCTTAACGGCAGTATCCCCTCTGAGATTGGGAATTGCAGAAGCCTGAAAGTCCTGCTGCTTTCGTTCAATTCCCTCTCTGGTTTTTTGCCCCTGGAGCTATCTCACCTCTCTTTAATGTCATTTTCCGCCGAGAAGAATCAACTCTCGGGCCCATTGCCTTCTTGGCTCGGAAAATGGACGAACATCGATTCGATACTGCTATCCACCAATCGATTTTCGGGGAAAATTCCTCCCGAAATTGGCAACTGTTCAATGCTGACTCATATTAGCTTGGGAGGCAATTTGCTCACAGGCGAAATTCCGAAGGAGCTGTGCAATGCTGCGTCTCTTTCGGAGGTAGAGCTCGATCATAACTTTCTAACGGGCAGTATCGATGAAACGTTCAAACTGTGCACAAATTTGACTCAGTTGGTGTTGTTGGATAACAAAATTGCTGGTTCCGTTCCGGATTATTTGTCGGAGCTTCCATTGATAGCACTCGAGTTGGATTCGAACAATTTCACGGGCTATATCCCTGTTAGTGTTTGGAGTTCCGCGAATTTGATCGAGTTTTCTGCTGCAAATAACCAGCTAGAAGGCTCACTCCCTCCTGAAATTGGTAATGCTGCATCGTTACAGAGCATTGTTCTTTCCAACAATCGAATTTCGGGGAGTATACCTGAAGAAATTGGGAAACTGCATCTTCTCTCTGTGTTGTATTTGAACAACAATCTTTTGGAAGGGAGTATTCCGACCGGGCTTGGGAATTGCAGCGGGCTTGCTACATTGGATTTGGGGCACAACAAGCTCAATGGCTCCATTCCACAGGAAATTACTGATTTGCCCCAGTTGCAGTGCCTTGTTCTTTCTTATAATCATCTCTCGGGGCGGATTCCTTCTAGAAAGTCCAAGTATTTCCAGCAGGTTTCGACGATTCCTGATTCCAGCTACGTGCAGCACCATGGGGTTTACGATCTTTCGTACAACAGATTGAGTGGTTCAATTCCTGATGAATTGGGGAGCTGTATTGTTGTGGTGGATCTTCTTCTCAGTAACAATTGGCTCTCTGGGGAGATACCGAGCTCATTAGCTCGCTTATCCAATCTCACGACTTTGGATTTATGGGGGAATTCGCTTACTGGTGGAATTCCGATTGAATTTGGTGATTCGGTTAAGTTGCAAGGGTTGTATCTTGGGAATAATCGGTTGACAGGGCCGATCCCTGAAAGCCTTGGTCGATTATCTGCTTTGGTGAAGATGAATTTGTCATCGAATATGTTATCTGGCTCGATTCCAGCTACGTTTGGTGGCTTGAATGGGCTCACTCATTTGGATTTAAGCTCCAATTTGCTGAGTGATGAGCTTCCCAGCTCATTATCAGGTATGGTTAATCTAGTTGGCTTGTATGCGCAGCAGAATAAGCTCTCTGGTGATTTAGATGAGTTTTTGAAGAATGCGGTAGGTTGGAGGGTCGAAATTGTGAATTTGAGTCGCAATTCTTTTAGTGGGAATTTGCCGAGTTCTTTGGGGAATATGTCGTATTTGACAGTGTTGGATCTCCATGGAAACGGCTTCACTGGTGAAATTCCATCTGAGATTGGAACTCTTGCTCAGCTTCAGTATCTCGATGTCTCTGGAAATATGCTTGATGGAGAGATTCCTGATGAAGTTTGTGGGCTTAACGATCTTTCGTTCTTGAATCTTTCGGAGAATAAGCTGCAGGGCCCTGTTCCGTTGGATGGGATATGCACCAATCTCACGAAAGCTTCGCTAGCTGGAAACAAGGATTTATGTGGAGGAATTGTGGGACTGAAATGCCCTTTGAAGAGCTTCGGAAGAAAGCTAAACGCGTGGGGTTTGGCTTCTGTTGTGGTAGGGACTATCTTGGTAGCACTATCTGTTATCATAGTCCTTAGAATCTGGCTCAACAGAAGCAGCAGAAACGATCCCGAGGATAGTGTGGATAGCGCCAAATTGAACGGCGGCTCAGACGATCAGAACCTCTATTTTTTGAGTAGTAGCAGATCGAAGGAGCCGCTCAGCATCAACATAGCCATGTTCGAGCAACCACTGCTCAAATTGACATTGGTTGATGTTCTTGAGGCTACCAACAACTTCTGTAAGGCGAATATAATCGGGGATGGTGGATTTGGGACGGTTTACAAAGCTGTTTTACCGGATGAGAAGATAGTCGCGGTGAAGAAGCTGAGTCAAACTAAAAGTCAAGGCCAACGAGAGTTCTTGGCCGAGATGGAGACTTTGGGAAAAGTCAAACACAGGAATCTTGTGCGTTTGCTCGGTTACTGCTCGTATGGGGAGGAGAAAGTGCTCGTTTACGAGTACATGGCTAATGGGAGCTTGGATCAATGGCTGAGGAACCGAAGTGGGACCCTACCTGTTTTAGACTGGCGAAAACGGCTGAAGATCGCTCTTGGTGCTGCACGTGGCCTAGCTTTTCTCCATCACGGATTCATTCCCCACATAATTCACCGCGATATTAAAGCTAGCAACATTCTTCTGAACGATGAGTTTGAGCCCAAGGTTGCTGATTTCGGGCTAGCAAGACTGATCAGCGCTTGCGAGACTCACGTGAGCACTGATATTGCTGGCACGTTTGGGTATATACCACCCGAGTATGGTCAGAGCTGCAGTTCCACGATGAGGGGGGACATCTACAGTTTTGGGGTCATTCTGCTGGAGTTGCTGACCGGAAAGGAGCCAACGGGGCCCGATTTTAAGGACATCGAAGGCGGGAATTTGGTGGGGTGGGTGTTATTGAAGGTCAAGAAAGGGAATGCTGTAGATGTTCTCGACCCCATCGTTCTGGATGCAGATTCGAAGCCGATGATGCTCAAGACTTTGCACATTGCTGTGCTTTGTGTATCTGAAAACCCAGTCAATCGCCCTTCCATGCTTGATACTCTGAAATTCTTGAAAGGGATTCAAGATTAGTAGGGATTGTAGTTTGGGTGATTATGGGCTATTTATAATAAATATATAAAATTAGAAGTTTGTTAAAATTTAAAGTCCGTGGTTGATGGTAAAGAGTGTACTTTATCAACTAATACAATTTCTTCATTGTGTTCTTTATATTTTACTTTTCATTGTTTTATTTTAAATTTTTTACCAGAACAATTTACAATTTCTTCATTGTGTTCTTTATATTTTACTTTTCATGATTAAATTTTAATATTTGATAAATTTGTACCATTACCAGAACAATTTACTGGAAAAGTCTCTAACCTGATTCAAACATGATTAAATTTCAACTAAAACATGATTAAATTTTAATATTTTTTAAATATTTATCAATTATCATAAAAAATTTAGTATTTTGTAATGAGTTTAATGATTAGTTAAAAAATTAACCACTTTTCTTTTGATAAGAGAAGGGGTTGCTGTTGTAGCATATGGATTACAAGAAGTATTCCACTGATAACCAAAACATATATAGTACTATTTGATTACTATGAGATACTCACATAATACTTTGCCCTCATGGATAAATAGTATTTAATATAATTTATATTAGTAAGAAAATTAATATAAATGAATGATATGTATTCAATAAATAGAATAAATTTAGTTCAAATTTCTTTAATAATTTTTTATGTTGAATTTTGATATTTAAACTGTTCATTTAACAGAAGAAAATACTACTTTAAATAAATTTGCCATGCAACTATATGAAGTTGGACAGTAGTCTTGTGTTTGATTCATGTTCCTTTTTTTTATCTATGTACAAAAAACTAATCATTTATTTTATATGCATTAGTCTATTCTGGAATTTGAAAGGCATAGGATACAAAATGGTGAGCTGCAACTCCCATGCCAATGCTACTTGTAGATACTGTTTACATGTTTGTCTTTTAAAAGAAGAAAAAACCTTTCAAGAAATGTTAAAATTGATTAGAATGAAAGCTTGAAATGTGCTATGAAATAAATGTTTGTTTTTAAAATATCACTTGTTCTAAAAAGCATCGAACTCCCCACTATTGTGGCTCTGAAGTCTGGACTAAGAGAACTGCCTGTTTTTTCTCATATTACTAAAGAGATGTGTTGTCGTAATTTAGATTAGATTAAAGACATGAGATATTCAGTGTTTGATTTCAATTCTTCATCAAGCTTAGTTAGTGCCTACAACCTCTATGAGAATTCCAAAGGGAGGATCAGAAATTTATTCTAATTTGACTTGTTAGACCTCTCATTCCTTTTATCTACATGAGTACGTAACATGCCTAATTAGTGCATGATTGGTTCTAGACTGTTACTGATGCATAATGATTCATCTCTTCTTCACATTTTCTATATGTAATACATATTTTCTTTAATAATTGTCCTTAATTAATATTTATTTGGTCACCAAGAATACTTGGCCACAAAGATTAAGAATTTCCTTTTTACGTACTTTATTTTCTAGTATAATTAGGTACTCTATTTTCATTGTAAGAACACATTTGATTATTGATTAATATATATTTTCAATTTTTTTTTGAGTATTTGAGACGTAGTCTCACCCCTTTGCGAAATGCGCTGCATCAGTTACGTACCTAGCAAAATTGAGATTTATTAATAACTTCATTTATGACTTAACTTATTTACATATATATCTTTTCATGTCGTTATTTAAAATTTAGAAGGGTGTATTGGTTATGGAGTCCGTATGGTTTTTTTAGACTTTCAAATTCTGGGGTATTTAATTCGAATTTTTAAAAGTCTTTAAAATCCTGAGGTATTCAATAAGGATTTTAAAAAATCTTAAAATATATTTAAGTATTCAATGGTCTATGAATTTTAATACTGTATGAATTTTCTTTGAATCTCTTCCAAAAATATAAATAGATTTCACTCTCCAAATCTCTTTCTAACAACCAGAGATTTCTACGTATTCTCTCATAAAACTTTGAAGACGAAAGATAAGAAGAAAAAACTCTTCGTTGTTCTCCTACCATCGCCGCCTGTTGGATCTTCCTCTCAGTGGACCCTGACCCACCGCCACGTTCAGTTCCTCATTTATCTCTCTAGTTGCTAAGTCGATTGAGTGTTTTTTCTGGTAGTTTCTAATTGAATGCATTCAGTTGGATTTGGTTTTATTCGATTCTTCATATTGATTGTTAAGCTTCTAAAGGTTGAGGGGTACTGTAATTAGGTTTCGAAGCATTAGAATTGGGTATTCATAGCTGCGTTTCTCAGTTGCACTAATATTTTCGTCATAATTACTGTGATTAAAATTATCCAAATATGATTCGTGGATTCAAATTTTGAAAATATTGGATTTTGCACAATCTGTAGTTCTTACTTCTCGCCTTGGCTAAACAATTGAGGAGTTAATTAGGTTCTTGATGTGGTGTGGGAAAAAGGAGCTAGGCGGTATTTATTCAGTTATGTATATAAATGCAGATAGAAACCGAGTGTAGCTGATGTTAAAAGTTGTTCTGATGTATAATGTTGGTTATTGTTTTATATTATGTGTGTGCAATTTTGATGGTGAACATCAACTTTACCTTCTAATTCTTGGCAACGATTCGTATATATATATATTATAAAAAATAGTTTGATGCATGTAGAATATATATTTATGTGAATTAATTGAAAAATATATAATTTGTTGAGAGAATTTATTTAGATTTTTACGAGTGTATTAATGTATTAACTAATATATACTATATATGTATATATCATAATACACTATTTTGTGTCTATTAATATAGTAATATTATCATGGAGATCCACAACAAGATACAAAAAGGAAGACATCCTATGAACAATGGACTAAGGAACAAAGCGACTTATTGTTAGAACTCATGGTTGATGCTGCGGCTTGGGGATGACGTGATAATAATGGTATTTTTACCAAAGCAACGTTGGAAGAAAGAATACTTCCTGTTTTTAGTGAAAGATTTGAGTGTAATAAGACCTATAACAATTACCAAAGCTACCTCAAATGGTTTAAAAATCGTTGGTTATCTTATTAAAACCTTATGAGGTTTAGCTCTGGTTTTGGGTATGAGCAAACTGCTAAAAAGTTTACAGCTTCAGATGGAATATTGGATGCGTACTTAGAGGTAAGCTTCTTAAGCATCATATTAAAATAATATAATAGAATAATTTTATTTTGAGAATATAGTGAATTAATAATTTATTTTTCTTTATTTATGCTAGACTCACTCAAAATACGTGAACTTGCACTATGGGGAATGTCTTGATTATGAGGACTTGGAAATTGTTGTAGGAAATGGTGTTGTTGTAGGGAAAAGCTCCATTGGGTTGGGTAGTGCTACTGATGCAAGGACATTAGGAGATGATGAAAATAGAGATGTACACATAGAAGATTTGAATTATGATGTGAAAATGAGATGTTTGTACGACTCTCTCAAAATGATCCACCATTTGGTTCCACATATTCAGGGTTCCCTGAAGTGTCCGAGGTCTCCACTCAAAGAAGAAGTCAACCCAAAAGAAGTAGAGTTCAGTATGAAGCAAATTCTAGCTCTACTAAAAATATCCCTCAGAATGGTCTCATGGAAGAAATTAAAAGACTAACAAGCATTTTTGAAGGAGTTCATAGCCTTTTAGAGAAAAGAGATACCATACTAGAGAAAAGAGAAAGAGAAAGAGCTTATACAACTTGGGATGCTATCAAAGAGATCCCAAATTTGGATCAAGACATTCTCCTCAAGGCATTTGACTTGCTTGACACCAAGTCAAAAAAAGATGATTTTTTAAGATGACTATTGAGGAAAGAGCTAATTGGATAGCTTACAAGATTAGAGGATAGTGATTATTTGAGTCATGTATTAAATATTATGCTATATTTTGTTGGAGATCTTTTTAAGACTTTCTTTTTTAGCACTATTTTGTTGGGAATCTTTTTAAGACTTTCTTTTGATCACATATTTAAAATTAATGAATTCCGTATTTTTATTATTATTTGAGTCATATGTTGCTTTAAGTTGTATGCATCTCGACATGCAAGAGGAAAAATTGGATAACTTTTTTTATATACAAGTGTGTTCCATATACATTTGCATCAATAGTTCCAGCGCCGGAGTCTATGAAAATCCATGTAAATCAATAAAAAAAGTGTACACAATCCTGTCAAGTCTTTGAAAATCCATGTAAATCAATAAAAAAAGTCAGCCAAACTCTGCATGGAGTCTATGGATTTTCTAAATCCATAGACTTTTTAAAGTCCAAAAAAATTCAATAGAGAGGGATTTTTGAATATACTAGTGGTATGGCATTTTCCTTTTTTTAAACGATCTTAATTTTATATCATTTCAATAGAAAATAATATCATGATAATGCAAGTTTGTCTTTTAAAAAATTGGTTTTATGTCCTACTTATTGCAACTTAATTGATACTCCATCCGTCCCAATCTTAGTTGAACATATTCCGTTTCGATCCGTCCCAATTTTAATTAAACATTTATATTCGCTTTAACTCACACCCTTCAAACACACACTTATTTACAATATGCCACTCACTCATACTCTTAACACTTTATCACCTTTAATAAATTTAACTCTTCAATAAAGTTAAATTTCAATACTACCCTCAACACTTTACTACTTTATCACCTAAAATATTAATAAATAACTATTTCTTAAATTCCGAGCACACAATATATGTCCAATTAATATTAGGATAGAAGGAGTATATTATTAGTTGAGTTAATGGGTTCTTTTCATTTGTTGATTGACAAGCTCATTATTTAGACTGTCAATTTACTAATCAATTGTTTTTGACTTTTAGTTTAGTACTCAGCAAGATCTCCCGTTAATCAAGCCACTATTTTCATGTGGGGATCTGGAGGTATAATTTTAAATTTTAATTATTCTATTATTTGTTTTATCTTGACTAAGTTTGTTTTTTTAGGAGAAGTGTTTAGAAAAATTGTTTACGTCGAACACAAGGAAAAGTTGGTTGTTTGTGGTAGATAAATTGTTTTCGTCGAACACAAGGAAAAATCTGGTGTTACACTTTTTTTTTTTCGATTTTATTTTCAATTTCTAAATGACAATTCTTGCATGCAATCCTTGTCTTTTAAGAAATTTTGAGAGAGAAGCTTGATTAATAGATTTTTACTAGAAGTTTTACCGTATGAATAAGGAGCAAATTAACAAGAAAAACAAACATGGGAGAAATCTTTCAGCTCTGTTCTTTGAATGGATATTACTATATAATTTGATAATAAAAGAGCAAGTATAGCCAAAACAGGTTTACTGATTTATTTATTATAAAATAAAACTCCCATCCAACGAGCACATAAAAGAACAGACAACAAGGTACATGATAAGAAGCATAATAAACATGAAATTGTATCAGGTGTATTAAAAATGGTGGGGAAACATAGTATGAATATTATTGGTGGAAAGAATTTATCAAGAACACCAAACCTTGTGGCATAACCAAACTATTCTCCCCCAACCCCCCCCCCACACCAGAGCCGCTCCTATAAATATTGGGGTATTGGGGTCTGAATTGAACTTTAAAATGATACCCTCTCTCCCTACATTTCTTACGTATTCAAAAATAACATAAAATAATTTTTATAGATTTATGATATAAATTGACAAAATATTCTATTACACTTAAAAATAATATTACAATTATGTGCCAAATAATTATATAAATACAACTCATTTAACAGTTTTTGCAGCAAAAATATTAATCAAGTACTAATAACCAAGTTCTTCAATAATTTCTTTCTCAATTAATAGCATAACTAACCCATTCAATTTTTCTTGTGACATGGTTGATCGAAGGTAAATTTTATTGAACTTCAACTTTGAGAAACTTTTATGCGCACTTGCTACTGTAACCGTTATCGTCAACAATATCTTATAATTAGCAATGTATTTTTTAAAATAACTATCCACATTAATTGCAGAGTTTGTCTTTTTTTTTTTAGGTAAAATGCACTTCAAAATTGATTACTCCTAATTTTTTATTCTCTTCCTATTTTTTGCTTTGCTTCGTTACGAAGTGTTCTGATATTTTGTGGTTATTTGCTTGGCATTTTCTCGGGTGATTAATTAGACTTTTTAAAATTTTAAATTGATGTAAATAATAGAAAACATAAATGCCTCTCATATTAAATTACCCGCGAATTTTATTACACTACAAAAAAGACGGGGTTCAACGACGGTTTTAGCGACGGTTAAAACCGTCGCTACACAGAGTAGCGACGGCTTTGGCGACGGTGATCTGACCGTCGGGAAAAACGAGGGTCGCTAAGATTTAGCGACGGTTATTTCATAACCGTCGCTAGATAGCGATGGCTTTGACGACGGACATATGGGTCCCGACCCGGGTCAGAATAACCGTGGCTAAACCGTCGCCAAAGCCGTCGAAAAAGTAGCGACGGTTTAGCGACGACTAACTTCCGTCGCTATTAGCAATCATTGTTTTTCGTCGCTGTATCGTGAATTTTCAAAAAAAAAAATGGCTCGCGGTGGTTCGAACCCAGGCCCGGAGGGTGCCCAGGTGAGCATCGACCACTCGAACCACGGACCATGTCGAACCCAACCACCAAACATCTCATATATAAGCCTCCAAGCCTCCCAATTAATTGAGACAATTATTCACTCCCATGGGGGACTGAACACGGGACCTTGAGCGCCTGAGCGGAGATCAATTCTGCTCGGGCACTTGCTTTCTTGCGTTTACTTAATAAAATTAATTCTATATGTCCTAAAAATTATTTTTAAAAATATATTTTTTTTTTTAAATTCTTTGTTTTTCAATTATCTTATTTATTAATTCAATCACATTTTTATATAATAATTTTTTTTATATAAATTAAAATTATTTTATATTATATTAAATGTATATCTTTTTACTTGTTTTAAAAAAATAATTATACCTTTCTATCTAAACAAGTAATACTTTTCCTTCTAAACAAGTAATACTTCTCTATCTAAATAAGTAATACTTTTCTATTTAAACAAGTAATACCTTTCATCTAATCAAGTTATACTTTTCTATTTAAACAAGTAATACTTTTCTATTTAAATAAGTAATACTTTTCTATTTAAACAAATAATATGTTTCTATTTAAACAAGTTATATATACTTTTCTATGTAAACAAGTAATACTATCTATGTAAACAAGTAATACTTTTCTATTTAAACAAGTAATATATACTTTTCTATCTAAAAAAGTAATACTATCTATGTAAACAAGTGATACTTTTCTATCTAAACAAGTTATATATACTTTTCTATCTAAACAAGTAATACTTTTCTATGTAAACAAGTAATACTTTTCTATTTAAACAAGTTATATATACTTTTCTATCTAAACAAGTAATACTATCTATGTAAACAAGTAATACTTTTCTATCTAAACAAGTTATATATACTTTTCTATCTAAACAATAAATACTTTTCTATTTAAACAAGTAATACTATTCTATTTAAACAAGTTATATATACTTTTTTTATCTAAACAAGTAATACTTTTCTATGTAAACAAGTAATACTTTTCTATTTAAACAAGTTATATATACTTTTCTATCTAAACAAGTAATACTATCTATGTAAACAAGTAATACTTTTTTATATCTAAACAAGTCATATATACTTTTCTATCTAAACAAGTCATATATACTTTTCTATCTAAACAAGTAATACTTTTTCTATTTAAATAAGTAATACTTTTCTATTTAAATAAGTAATACTTTTCTATTTAAACAGGTAATACTTTTCTATCTAAACAAGTTATATATACTTTTCTATCTAAACAAGTAATACTTTTCTATTTAAACAAGTAATATTTTTCTATCTAAACAAGTAATACTATCTATGTAAACAAGTAATACTTTTCAATCTAAACGAGTAATACTTTTCTATCTAAACAAGTAATTGTTGGAATATAGAGGCACGTAAACACGTAATATATGCGCAGCATAATTAAATAGTTCACCAACAACGAACAGTTAATTGCATAAACAAGAACGATTAATCATAACGAGAAATCTTACAGTAATTCAATAGCAGATTTCTCAACTATGTTATCCACGTAATCCCCGTGGACAGATTTGCACAGATTTGCCAGCGTTGAATCTGAGATGAAATTTGCTAGGAAAATTTTTATTCTAGATTTTATGGAGAAACTAGGTTTTCTTGTTGTAATGAATAATGAATCCTGGGATGTCATATATATAGGGAGAGACTAGCTTAAATCTTAAGCCATCTTTATTAGGAAGATAATTCCTAATCTTGCAAAACAAATCTCAAAGATATATTTTTCCCTACGGATATTTTCCTACAATAATATTTCATAATATTATTTGGGATTCCTATTTAATTAAATCTAATTTAATTAAATAGTAATAATAATAATTAATTCTCCATAAATTAAATATTAAATCTAATTTAATACTTAATCAACCAACTATACTCCGTACACGGGAGTTACTTGTTGTGTGACCCATAAGCCCTCATATATCGAGCGATTAGTCAAACTAACACTCTTAATTGAACCCTAGACAATAAATCAAACATTCTCAATATATGAAGTACATTGCGAGAAACATGCAACTACCTGTAAATGTAACATGGACTATTATGATTTCCTCTTTTCATTCACAAATATTCGATTAGTCTTGAACATGATGAAGTGTCTATTCAAATAACTTAATCATATTATCTCCAATCACTAATTGATCATTTATGTCACACTTGGCCACAATGTCCAAGTTGACGTGCATTGGCCAATGACTTTGATCCAATTATAATGAGAAGATGAGTATTCTTTCTAAATCCACTTTGAGGAATGAATCCTATTCTTGGCTCAACTACCATGCACATGCACTTCGTGATGAACCCAATCTAAGCCATATCTACCCATGGAAGTGTTGGGGAATTAATTGCCCGGATCTATTCGGGATGAATATTTAAATACAAATTTAATTCTAACAATTATTACTAGCATGAATTAATCCTATATTAATTCAAATAATAATTTAACAACAAATCATGCATATAAACAGTTCACGTAAATCCTACGCATGCGGAATTACTACGAGTTTACGTGAACTTACCTCTTGGAACGGCAATGGTCTCGTCGATAAAAACACACCAAAAGACCTTCCCAAGTATTCCCTAGTCCTTGCTCGACAATCCGGTGGAAGGAAGCTCGCGAACAATTACCAAAAGGGAAAATAAAATTTGTTGCACCACCTTTGTGGATTTACTAATTTTTCCAGCACATGGAATTGTACACTCACAATTGACGTTTTTCAAAAATACACAATCTGTCGACGTTTCAAAATATTTGATATTTTATCGACGCTGATATTTTTCCGAAAAACCAATTTTCGTGTTCACTTGGGGATGAAACATTCATCCCCTATTTATAGTGAGGGGGTGCTCGAAATTTTTGCATGTAATAAGAGGAAGAAAATCTTTTTCTTGATCTCCAAGAAATCTTGAATATATCTCATATATTCTTTTCTCCATAATTAAAATATTCCATAAAAATCCCAACTCCTCTTGTTATGGTGTATTTCGAAAAATATAAGGATCAAGATTCCAAGATTTGGATCTTCTTGAATTTATGAGATATACCTGTATTGCAAGAATACATATCTTCCATAATATCTTTTCAAGAAAATCAAGAAAATCTTTCTTTCCCTTAATTATTCAAAATTATTGAAATTTCATAGTAAATAACCAAGTGGGAGATTTCTTGAATTTAATGAGATAATCTTGTATTCCAAGAATACATATCTTCATTCCATAACAAAATTCAAAGAAAATCTTTCTCCCCTTTTATTCACTATTTTCGAAATTTAGGAAAAATAGGCAACAAGATTTATTTTATTTTTAAACACCTTTTACAGTTATTGGACTTTATGTTGGGCTACCTGAGGGGCCTTTAGGAGAATTAAGATTGGACCTTCCAATGGATCTTGAATTATCAATATTGAGCCACAATATTATTCAAGCCCATAAATATTAATTAATCCCACTACATAATTAATATTGCACTATCCATCTTAACCCATATTACAGTTAATATGGCTCCCGGTTATTATTTCCCGTGTTTAAGATTATCTAGCCCATTAATTAATTCAAGCCATTTGAAATAGCTTTCCATTAATTAATATCTTTTATCCTTGGTAAAGGAACTTTCAACATTATTATTCATACCTAAAACTAGTTCCACCGCAAGATTTGGTATGATAAAAATTATGAACCTCCCAAGGGCAAATCGAACAAAGCATACTTACACACGATTCTCTCAGATTAAATCTTAGCAATCGATGTGACCAATAATATTGCCCAAGATATAAAGTATTGAATCTCCTTGATTCTCTACCCGTAATAAGTCAAAGCAATAGTTACCAACCACACGCAATCCTATTTAAGGGACGAAGATTAAGAAATAATAACTAACCGAGGTCTAATTCTTCCTAGTTCGATTCTCAAGAATTTGTCCTCCTGTAGGTCCTCTTCAAAGGCATCAGTCATGCATTAGTGTAATCTCTTGGTCAAGACAAACCAATCGAGCCTTACACTTCAAACTTTTCACGATGGATTGTTTATTTCTATCTAGGTCGTGAATGGTGTACTTTTAGTTACAAAGCGGATCATTAATTTAATCTTTCGTGATCCGGTATCACTAAATTAACTACAATGTAACACGTACTATTTATTGAACAGTTTATGCAAAGAAATATATGTAACATTCGATGATATTTAAAGCATCGATGATAAATAATTTATTTCAATAAATAAGTTTAAAATTCACCGATTATACAAAGTAAAAGCATACTTTCCAGTATAATCCCAACAATCTCCCACTTATACTCAAAGTCTGCTTTTAAGTATACTACAGCATGTCTCGTGTAGTACGTGATAACTAATGTCACCTACACGAACCTAATAATGTCTCCCACTTATACTCAAAGCAGATTGACAACGGTCTTGACACCCATTCCTTTCACATGTCTCTCGAATGTATTCTGAGGCAGACCCTTTGTGAATGGATCAGCTAGGTTGTCTTCTGACGCGATTGTTGCCACCTCTATATCTCCTCTCTTAACGATTTCTCGTATAAGATGGTATTTCCTTTCAATGTGTTTGCTGGCCTTGTGGGCTCTTGGTTCCCTTGAATTTGCAACTGCTCCGGCATTGTCACAATAAACAGTGATTGTGCTGGGCAAATTCGGAACTACATCCAAGTCCACTAGGAAGTTCTTGAGCCAAACCGCTTCTTTCGCTGCCTCGCAAGCAGCTACATATTCGACTTCCATGGTAGAATCTGAGATGCATTTCTGCTTAACGCTTCTCCATGTCATGGCTCCTCCCCCATGCAAAACACACTACCGGAGGTAGATTTTCTGGAATCTAAGTCTGATTGGAACTGAAGTCCGTAGCCGATGGGGATTAGACTATCGATCGATAAACCAACATTCTATCTCGAGTTCTTTTCAGATACTTCAGAATGTTTTTAACTGCCGTCCAATGTTCCTTCCCCGGGTTACTTTGATATCTTGCCACCATGCCAACGACAAAGCAGATATCCGGTCTCGTGCACAACATTGCATACATAAGGCTTCCGACAGCCGAAGCATAAGGAATGCCTTTCATGTCATCTATCTCCTTTTGTGTTTTAGGGCACATTTCCTTGGATAGATGGATTCCATGCCTGAAAGGTACAAAGCCTTTCTTGAAATCCTGCATGCTGAATCGTTTCAAGACAGTGTCTATGTATGAAGCTTGCGATAAGCCTATCATCCTTTTCTTGCGATCTCGAGTGATCTTGATCCCAAGGATGTGCCCGACTTCCCCTAAGTCCTTCATATAAAACTAGTTTTGAAAGCCATGCCCTTACGTTTGATAACACCTTTACATCGTTCCCGATGAGCAGAATGTCATCTACGTATAGTACTAAGAATACCAATGCAGTTTCGACATGCTTTTTGTACACAAAACTTTCGAACTCGTTTTGATCAAACCCATAAGACTTTATAACATGATCAAAACATTGGTTCCAAGCTCTGGATGCCTGTTTGAGTTCGTAAATGAACTTTATGAGCTTACAAACTAGGTGTTCTTGGCCCTTTTCAATGAAGCCTTGGGGTTGTTGCATATAGATTTCTTCATCAAGACTTCCGTTAAGGAAAGCTGTCTTGACATCCATTTACCAGATTTCAAAATCGAGATGAGCAGCAATCGACAAGAGAATCCTGATGGACTTGAGCATTGCTACAGGTGAAAAGGTTTCCTCATAGTCGATCCCTTTTTTCTGAGTATAACCTTTCGCCACAAGCCTTGCCTTGAAGGTTTTCACCTTCCCGTCCGGTCCCTCTTTCTCTTGTATACCCACTTGTAACCAATGGGTTTGACCCCATTAAGTGGTTCGACTAGCTCCCACACTCTGTTATGATCCATAGAACCCATTTTTGCTTTCATTGCCTTTTGCCAAGAAACCGCATCCTTGTCTTGGATTGCCTCATCATATGTCCATGGGTCTGATTTGTCTTGTCCGGGAATCAAGTCCGAGGACTCTCCTATCCCCATGAATCTCTCGGGCTGTCTAACAGCCCTCCCACTACGACAAGGTTCTGGTTGTGAAAGTGTGTTGTTTGGTATATCATCTTGTACAGTTGGCAATGAGGTTAGCCCCCTTAGCTCACTTAAGGTAATCTCACTTCTGGGTCTTCTTTTGTTCATATAGTCTTTTTCCAAAAATCTAAAGTGGGTGCTTATTACCACCTTTTGATCTTCGGGACTATAGAACATACACCCTTTTGTTCCCTCTGGGTATCCTACAAACAACCTCAATTCTGATCGAGGATCCAATTTCCCGACTTCCTTGTCCAACACGTAGGCCGGACACCCCCAAATTCTTATGTGTCTCAAACTGGGCTTGCGCCCGGTCGACAATTCATTGGGAGTTTTGGAAACCGATTTGGATGGCACCAAGTTCAGAATGTAAGCCGCTGTTTCCAAGGCATGACCCCAGAACGACTTGGGAAGATCCGCATAACACATCATTGATCTAACCATTTATAAAAGAGTTATGTTTCTTCGCTCTGCAACCCCATTTTGTTGAGGGTTTCCGGGTGCAGTCAGCTGAGATACAATCCCTTCATCTGACAAGTAGTTCAAAAACTCATCGCTGAGGTACTCACCTCCACGATCGGATCGTAGAGACTTGATACGTTTTTCCCTATGATTCTCTGCTTGAGCCTTAAATTCTTTGAATTTCTCAAAGGTCTCAGATTTATGCTTCATAAGGAAAATATAACCGTACCTCGAGTAATCATCAACAAAAGTGATGAAATACTCGTAACCTCCTCTTTCTTTGATTGACATTGGACCACATACATCTGTGTGAACGATTTCTAACACTTCTTTGGCTCTATTCCCCTTGGCTCAGAATGCCCTCTTGGTAATTTTACCCTCCAAACATGATTCGCAGGTTGAAATTGGTTCAACTTGGAGAAACTCTAGTGAACCGTCTTTCACCAACCTTTGGATCCTCTTTGGATTAATATGTCCCAATCTTAGATGCCATAGAAATGTTTCGTTCATGTCTGATAAACGTTTTCTTTTATCGGAAACTGTTGATGTGTTATAGGATGCGTTTCGTGAGTGGTGTGCACAGTTAATTGTATGAAGATTATTCGGCCAATGTCCCATAACAGATACACTCATCATTTCAAGAAATGATGTCATTCTTATTAGAAGAAACTAAGTATCCATTAACAGAATTTAGAAACTGAAAGTGAATTCTTTCTAAAATTGGGAACATAAAGAAAATCTCCAAAAAAAACTTTGTCTTCAAAAGACAGGTGCACTTCTCCCACTGCTTCAGCTGCCACTCTCGTAGCATCGCCCAGTGTGATGAGGATTTCACCACCACTTAAGTTGTCGGGTCAGCTGAGACCCCGTAACGTGAAACATACATGGTCAGCAGATCCCGTATCAACTACCCACGAATGAGAAGTATACGCCGCTAAACAAGTTTCAACAACTAGTGCGTGAGAATTACCTTTCTTTCCGTCCCTTTTGGGGTTGGAACAGGCAAACCTCCATTGTCCTTACCGCTGTTGAAGCACTTCCTCTTTGGATTTTCCTTGACACCACAAGCATTCCTCATCTTACCATTGCCCTTGGCAACAGTTGAGTTTTATTCCTTATGGCTTTTGGTTCTCTTCTTCTTCTTGCCTACCCTTGGCCTAGAAAATGAAGACGGACCACTTCCCTTCAAAGCTTGAGTTTAGTGCCCCATCAACATCTCTGCCGATACCAAAGCTTGCAACAGATCAGCTAGCGAGGCAAAAATGCTCAGAAACTTTTGGGCAGAGAGTGAAGTACCAAATTCATCTGAGTCTCCAGATTATAATCTGCACTCAGAACCTCAAGTTTGTTCAGATGGGCCATCAATTTTGAGGACGTAATCCCTTACGGGTTTGCTCTTCACCATTTTCAGCAACGACATTTTGTAAGGTGATCTGACGAGTCTCACATTTTTGACTAGTCAGTTGGCTCATCTGATTTTGGTGTGTCAAGAATCCACTTGTGCTTTTGTGCAGTTAGGACAATTATAATTTTTTCATTTCCAATCAATAATGTTTCCATACTTATTCTATTGACTTTAAGTATAATAAACAGTGGATTAAAAGGTTGCGACATGATGAACTGAAATAAATAATATTATGCATAAGCACAAATATATCACAAGGTTCGATCACATGTTTCATATTAAAATCTCAAAAAATATGAACATGCATCAGCCAACATCTCAAAACAGTTTAAATAAGCCACGTGGGGTGGGTCATTATTTAAACACATTCAAGCAGGTTACAAACAAGAACAGTTACAAACCTTTAATATCCAGATTAATAGTTGGCTCCCACTTGACCAATATAAAATTGACAGGGACTTCGGGGAAGTATATGCATATCAATTTTATACCTAAGTAATAACCATGATTAAATACATAATTATTATTTCGCTTTGAACGAGCCTCGTGGGGAGGGTCATCGTCGCCACTAGTAATAATCCACAATCATCCATTTGGAATTTATTCATGTGAAAGCTATCTTTTGACCGTCCCGTGGGGGGAATTTCTCCAAAAGAATTCACAAATAAATAAATCATGGAGGTCAAAATTAATTCAATTTTATTATCCGGAATAAAATTTTCAATTAATTGTTTAAGCATACTTAGTAATTTTCGAAAGTGAGATTTTTCAAAACATTTTCTCATGCATCGCAAATTTAAACACAATTTAAATAAGCATAAAATAATGCATAAACATCAAAACAAAAAATTAAACATATTGGGAACATTTATCCAATTGTCATGGTTAATTTTTGTCATGTCTTGATCTTGAGAAATCGTCTTC
The DNA here is from genome assembly GCA_037126765.1 of Stenogyne calaminthoides. Classification (NCBI taxonomy): domain Eukaryota; kingdom Viridiplantae; phylum Streptophyta; class Magnoliopsida; order Lamiales; family Lamiaceae; genus Stenogyne; species Stenogyne calaminthoides. The sequence goes on along the minus strand of JBBCBC010000024.1, from coordinate 9,758,810 downwards.
ATAGCCTTCATCGTTAGTCTCGAAAAGCTCCCACTTAACCGTCTTAAAAAAAATTCCTTGTCAAGCCACATCATCGACCGGCTCGCATTGGAGTGCCCGCCTTAGCACTCCTCGCCGTGTCGAGCGGGCGTCCGTCGGGCGGCGCTTGGGCGCTGGCGCGCGCCGCTTCGGGCGACGCCCTCGCGCCCTAGCGTCGTCGCCTCAGAATGTAAGACGCTCGGAGGCATTGCCGGAGGAGCATCCGCCGCCGCCGCGTTAGTTCAAGCGCGCCTCGGACATCGCCCCTTGACCAGGCAGACGCTCGAGGCAGATCCGGCGATTTCGGCCCCACCGCCTCGCCCACGCCGTGGCAAGTCATGAAGGTCGCGTCGGCAGGCTCGTGCCTCCGCCCAGCGCGTTGACGCACGATGACGTTTACGCCCGGGTTCTAGATCCCGTCTTTTAATTCTTCGTCTCCACCTCCGTTTCCGATCTGATTACAATTTATTTACAAAAAATAAATAAACCTAGATCTAGACTAGTCTATTACATTGATCAAATCAAACAAATTCTAATCTACTCGTGGATTTTCTCACGAGACAAAATGAATTCGAACGAATCGAATTAAAAAAAATACAATTTATATGCATGCATAAATAAACACATTAAATTCCATGACAATTGGATACCTGTAAAAAAGATCTAGCAATTCTACTATCCAATTTCAAATTTATCAAGATTTTAATTAAATTACAATTTAAAATTGAGCCACAAACCGAGGCTCTGATACCAGTTGTTGGGGAATTAATTGCCCGGATCTATTCGGGATGAATATTTAAATACAAATTTAATTCTAACAATTATTACTAGCATGAATTAATCCTATATTAATTCAAATAATAATTTAAGAACAAATCATGCATATAAACAGTTCACGTAAATCCTACGCATGCGGAATTACTACGAGTTTACGTGAACTTACCTCTTGGAACGACAATGGTCTCGTCGATGAAAACACACCAAAAGACCTTCCCAAGTATTCCCTAGTTCTTGCTCGACAATCCGGTGGAAGGAAGCTCGCGAACAATTAACAAAAGGGAAAATAAAATTTGTTGCACCACCTTTGTGGATTTACTAATTTTTCCAGCACATGGAATTGTACACTTACAATTGACGTTTTTCGAAAATACACAATCTGTCGACGTTTCAAAATATTTAATATTTTATCGACGCTGATATTTTTCCAAAAAACCAATTTTCGTGTTCACTTGGGGATGAAACATTCATCCCCTATTTATACTGAGGGGGTGCTCGAAATTTTTGCATGGAATAAGAGGAAGAAAATCTTTTTTTTGATCTCCAAGAAATCTTAAATATATCTCATATATTCTTTTCTCCATAATTAAAATATTCCATAAAAATTCCACCTCCTCTTGTTATGGTGTATTTCGAAAAATATAAGGATCAAGATTCCAAGATTTGGATCTTCTTGAATATATGAGATATACATGTATTGCAAGAATACATATCTTCCATAATATCTTTTCAAGAAAATCAAGAAAATCTTTCTTTCCCTTAATTATTCAATATTTTTGAAATTTCATAGTAAATAACCAAGTGGGAGATTTCTTGAATTTAATGAGATAATCTTGTATTCCAAGAATACATATCTTCATTCCATAACAAAATTCAAAGAAAATCTTTCTCCCCTTTTATTCACTCTTTTCGAAATTTAGGAAAAATAGGCAACAAAATTTATTTTATTTTTAAACACCTTTTTCAGTTATTGGACTTTATGTTGGGCTACTTGAGGGGCCTTTAGGAGAATTAAGATTGGACCTTCCAATGGATCTTGAATTATCAATATTGAGCCACAATATTATTCAAGCCCATAAATATTAATTAATCCCACTACATAATTAATATTGCACTATCCATCTTAACCCATATTACAGTTAATATGGCTCCCGGTTATTATTTCCCGTGTTTAAGATTATCTAGCCCATTAATTAATTCAAGCCACTGAAATAACTTTCCATTAATTAATATCTTTTATCCTTGGTAAAGGAACGATTCAACATTATTATCCATACCGGAAACTAGTTCCACTTGCAAGATTTGGTATGATAAAACTTATGAACCTACCAAGGGGGCAAATCGAACAAGCGTACTTGCACACGATTCTCCGTATTAAATCTTAGCAATCGCATGTGACCAATAATATTGCTCAAGATATAAAGTATTGAATCTCCTTGATTCTCTACCCGTAATAAGTTATGCACTAGTGTAATCTCTTGGTCAAGACAAACCAATCTGAGCCTTACACTTCAACCTTTCACGATGGATTGTTCATTTCCATCTAGGTCGTGAATGATGTACTTTTAGTTACAAAAGACTGTTAATTTAATCTTCTGTGATCTGGTATCACTAAATTAACTACAATGTAACACATACTATCTATTGAACAGTTATGCAGTAAATATATGTAACATTCGATGATATTTAAAGCATTAGTGATAAATAATTTATTTTAGTAAATAAGTCTGAAATTCAGTCTGATTATACAAAGTAAAAGCATACTTTCCTGTATAATCCCAACAGGAAGGGTGTAAGCATCGGTCATGGTCAAAGTTCACCACTCCACACATGTTATGCGTATGGACCCCAAGTCAAAGGAGTATCGCATCACTCCCACTAACCAAGACACTCGTTGACACATATAGTGAAACTACATCAAACAGTTGCTCGGATGGGTATATCAATACTCTCTAAGGTATTTGTGCATCCATCATGAGATACCTAGTATCTCGTAGTATGTGAGATCTTACTACACTCTCTAAAAGGTATAATGCAGATCGCACACCAATCTCCATTGCATCATCAATATCTCATTCTTGATGATCCTTGAAAGGGGCTATTTGAGAAGCATGCTTCTAATAAGTGTAACACCATACATTTAATATTAAAAAAAATAATATTAAACCAACACTGAATATTATCTTAGCATTATGTCCATACAAAGGATTGTCTCTAGGACACCAATACTAACAATCTCCCACTTGAACTAGAGCCAATCACCTACATGCCTAACCCCTAGACCATTGAAATGTCTAGTGTATACATGAATACTCAAAGCTTTGGTGAATGGATCAGCCAAATTATCTTCCGTGGGAACACGCTCTAATTCTATCTCTCTTTTAGCGATTATCTCTCTTATCAAGTGATAACTCCTCGGTACATGCTTGTTTCTGTTATTGAATCTCGGTTCCTTAGCTTGTTCAACCGCACCAGTGTTGTCAGAATACAACTTTATTGGACTTCCGGCACTCGAAACTACCCCTAGTTCATTTAAAAACTATTTTATCCAGACATCCTCTTTGGCAGCTTTCACCGCAGCAATGTACTCAGCTTCAGTTGTTGAGTCCACGGTAGTCTCCTTTTTGGAACTATTCCAACTAACCGCCCCACCATTGAGAGTGAACACATAGCCTGACTGAGATTTGTAATCATCACAATCAGATTGGAAACTTGCGTCCGCATAACTAGTAGCAACTAGTTCTGACTGACCTCCATAGACCAAGAAGCAATCTTTAGTACGTCTGAGGTACTTGAGAATGTCCTTGACAATAATCCAGTGAGGTTCACCCGGAATCTGTTGGTATCTACCAGTGGTGCTGACAGCGAAGGCTACATCTGGCCTTGTGCAAGTCATGACATACATGATGGACCCAATTGCGGATGCATATGGTATGTCCTTCATGCCCCGGATATCAATGTTTGTGGAAGGACAATCCTTCTTAGACAGCTTGATCCCATGACATGCCGGTAGAGAACCTCTCTTAGAGTTCTCCATCGGGAATTGCTTCAACACCTTATCTACGTAGGTGGACTTGCTGGAATTTAGAGGCACGTAAACACGTAATACATGCGCAGCGAAAATAAACATTTCACAAACAATGAACAATTAATTGCATAATTAAATACGAGTAAACGTAAACATAATTCTTACAGTAATTCGTATACAGTTTTCTCTACTATGATATCCACGTAATCCCCAATTACGGACTTGCACAGATTTGCCAGCGTTGAATCCCGAGATGAATTTGCTAGGAAAATTCTAACTCTAGATCTTATGGAGAAGAATGAATTAACGTTATTTGTGAATTCCCAAAAGCTTGTATATATAGGGAGGCCCAACTTAAATCTTAAGCTAGCCCGATTGGGAAATAAAATCCCTAAACTTTATTTAAATAAATCTCTAAGATTTATTTTCTATATATAAAATCTCTACGGATTTAATTCCCATGTATATCAAATCTCTACAGATTTGATTCCATATATATTAAATCCTATAATAATATTCCATATATTATTATTGAGAATCCTATTTAATTAAATCCAATTTAATTAAACATTAATAATAATTAATTCCAAATTAATCTATTATTAATTAATTCTCCATAAATTAAATATTAAATCCAATTTAACATTTAATCAACCAACTATAATCCGTAAAAGTGAACTACTTGTTTTGTGACCCATAGGCCCTCATATATCGAGCGATTAGTCAAACTAACTGTCGTAATTGAACCCTAGACAATAAATCAGACATTCTTAATATATGAGGTACGTTGCGAGAAACGTGCAACTACCTGTAACTGAAACATGGGCCATTACAATTTTCTCCTTTCATTCGCGAATACTCGATTAAGTCTTGAACATGATGAAGTGTCTATTCAAATAACTTAATCAATTTATCTCTAATCACTAATTGATCATGTATGTCACACTTCGCCACAAAGTCTATGTTGACGTGCATCGGCCGATGACTTAGATCCTGTAGGTCCCGAACGGGTTTCAGTGAGGGTGGAAGTCTAGAGGGGAGGGGTGAGTAGACTTCCAAAACTTTTTGTGGATCAGGTGTGATATGCAAGTATGCCTGATCAGAGTGTGATGTGAATCAGTATGGACTGATATCCGACTTACTGATATGTATGAACCAGATCAGTTCGGCGTCTATCACTTTTACTGATGGTGCGGAAGATTAGTTAACCCGTGTGAAAACCAGTTTTACTCAATCAGATTTCTGAACAATCTGTTTTAGATCAGATGACTAAAGTGTCAAGCTGATCAGTTCAGTAGCTTGATGCTAATCTGAACCAGATTCAGAATATGCATGCAGATAACAAGTAGTGTGCAGATAAGTGAAAAGCAATGTAAAGGCACACAGATTTATAGTGGTTCAGATAACTTGTCCTACGTCCACTCTTCCCTATTAGCAGGGGCACCAACTTAACCATCTGGACTTAGTTTAATCTATTAGTCCAACACCGTACAACCAACAGATGTTTCACGAGTTCTCACTCAACCAATCCCAGAAATCAAATCTAGAAACCCTAGACTGAAATCTTGCTATAACAAACTTAACCTAACTTTTGTTTGGGTATAAGATTTGTAATGTTCCAACTGGAATACTATCCTATCTTCTAAGTAGCCTGAGGCTGGAGGATAAGTATTCTATGCTAAGAACAATGGTATGAACACTTAAGAATAAATCTTGAGTTTGTGTTCTTCGTGCGGAAATCTTGATAGCTTGAGCTTGTGTAAAGTTTCCGTCACCTTACTATGAAGGTTTGATCCCATATTTATAGACACGATTTCGAATTAGCCGTTGGAGAGCAATTCGAACATCAGTCTATTTTAGGTAGGTCTGTAGGCTTGACTTGAAGTGCTTCAGGGAAGGCATGACCGAAAGCATGCAAGCTTATCCTTTCTAGCCGTTTGACTCTGAAACACTTTTTTGCAGACTGTCAGTACTCCGTACGTGCGTTGTCGACTTCTTATTGGCTATCAAGTATACTTCGCAGCACTTGAATTAGCAACAAGGTTGACATTCTTCTTGTCTGAACACTTGCCTCGTACTAGGTAACAATGAGGTAGTTACCTGGTGGAGTTGACACAGATCAGTTCGAACACTGATCTGTCTACCTAATTTAGGTCTTCTGCTCGTAAGTTGCCTTAGCACAACTTACTGACCTTTTCTTGTTGTCATCTGATGTAGATCTTGGAAGGTCTTCTGCCTTGTCTGCTTCTCTGCTTGTCTGCTTCTTCTTTCATCAGATCTTCAGCATATCTGATCTTCAAGACTTAACCTATACATATTGAGTTCCCCCTCAATATGTGACCTTTCTGTTACATCAGCTGTCTATACATTTTAGCTGGTCATCTTATCTGCTATCTAGATCATCAGTCAGCTAACACGTGTGACTGGTTCTATTACATTATCTGTTTTGGACTTCCATCGAAACTACAAATTTCCCAACAATTTCCCCCTTTTTGATGGAACCAAAACAGTTAATCAGAAAAACAGATAACCAAATGTAAATATTCAGATAACAACACACAATTCAGAAGACAATGAGAGGTTGTCTTAGGATCAGAGAAAGATAGGATATTTTATTATCAAGGGTATGCGTTTACAGAATACATCAAAATACCTATCATCTGATTCTAAGAGTCTTCTGATCTGGTCAAGTTCTATAATGAAACTTCTGAAGCACTGGAGGAATACCAAATACCTTATACATTCTTTCCATCAGAGCAGCTAATCGATCTTTCTCAATGATTCCACCCATCTTGGCAAACTCATAGTACACCTGCTTGAAGCGCACTGGATTCAAGAGTTTTGTCTGGTCGAAGAGGTGGAAGGATGGTCTCGAATGGGGGTGCTTCAGGAATCAGTCCCATCTCCTCACCTTCAGACATGACCAAGTTCGTAGAAATGTGGATGTTTCATCTCAAGCCAGCTTATGAATTCTTCATTGAATTCACCCTGATCAGCTGTAGTCGGAATCTTCTCCAGAACGTATACATCTATGAGCCAATCTCCTCTTATCTTGTCCCATTCTGGCCACCAGTTCCTTTTTGAGACCAGAATATCCTTCACTGGGGCCGGTAGGGCTTTCTTTTCCCAAGCAATATCCTTTGCTGAAGCAGCCTTCTTCCTCTTTCTTCTAACATATCTGGTCGCAAGGCCTTTGCTCTCAACAAGCTTCTTCTTCCTCTCCATTGCCTCAATAACGGCTCGTTTGGCTTTCTGCTCTTCTTCTTGCTCAGCAGTTAATTGCACCCTCAATCTAGTTTGTTTTGGAGGTTGGGAAGTTTCCACGACTTGCTTCCCTCTCCTTCTAGCTTTCAGTTGGGTCTCCTCCTCTTCAGATAGTTTCTTTATCAGCTCAAGACTTTTGACTTGATCTTCTGCTTCAAGTTTCTTCTGAACCGAAGAAGAGAAGTCTTATATCTTATCTACCCTTTGAATCACTTCAGATAACACTGATTTCTGTTCAGAAAGCTCTTTCTCTTGGGCTATAATAGCTTCTCCATGTTGTTCAACAGTTTGAAAAAGTTCCACTGTAGGTCCCGAACGGGTTTTGTGAGGGTGGAAGTCTAGAGGGGAGGGGTGAATAGACTTCAAAACTTTTCGTGCGGATCAGGTGTGAACTGCAGATTACCCGATCAGTCTTTAGTGTATCGGTTTAGATCGATGTTCAATCTAACCTTGAGTGCTGAAGGAAGATCACTTGATATCTGTCGTTTTAATGAATGGTGCAAGCTTGTTTTTTTACCCGTGTGAAAAACCGATTTTTTATCAATCGATTTCAAGTCGATTTTCAACCGGGGTTGACTAAGGTGTCAATCAGATCAGATCAGTTGCTTGGTGCAGACTGAGCTTAACTTAAATTATGTATGCTGTTTAAAACTCAGTTGTATGACTTGTGTAAAGCAATAAGAAAGCAAGTAAATGCACACAAGACTTTTTATAGTGGTTCAGACGAAACCCGTCCTACCTCCACTCTTCCCTTAACACAGGGGAACCTTAACCTACTTTAACCTGCGGGACTTATATCCTTTTCAGGATGGCCGAGATGTTTACCGAGTTCTCACTCTTACAAACTTAACCTGCGGGACTTATATCCTTTTCAGGATGGCCGAGATGTTTACCGAGTTCCCACTCAAGCTTAACCTACGGGACTTATATCCTTTTCAAGATGGCTGAGATGTTTATCGAGTTCCCACTCTACAAACGTAACCAGCGGGACTTATATCCTTAAAAAGGATAGCCGAGATGTTTAATGAGTTTGCACTCTACAGAATTAACCTAACTTGCGTTTGGGTAAAGAATGATTGAGGGTTCTAACTGGAAATCTATCCTGATGCTTTAGGTAGCCAAAATGCTAGTGGATAGGATTTCTTGCTAAGAACTAATGGGATGAACACTCTAAGAATAATCTTCAAATGTAGTGTTCTTTGAACGGAGATTTTGCTGTAGCTTTAGCTTCTTTTTTGCTTGTTCTCTCTTGTTGGTTCTTGCGTTTTATCTCTGTTGGTCCTATTTCTTCAAAATGAAGATCGATCCCATTTTATAGACCTCGAAATCAAAGAGCCGTTGGAGAGTGATTTGAATTTCGGGCTATATTAGGTAGGTTGTAGGATATGATTGTGACATGCTCCGATTATCGGCGTGGCCGTAGGCATCATTAGTGCCGTTTTAGTCCGCAGCGTCGTATCCCGCAATGTCAACTCTTTTTGTACATTTGTCGCTTTCTTCTTGGCTTCGCCGGAGGCTAAGATTTTAATGAATTTGTCCGTTAGACGATTGATATTCCTTTTGTAGAAGATTCGCTTGTCTGGTGTATCATTTTGATTGTCACCAGGTGTGAGCTGACTTGATCAGGTAACTGATCAGTCTACCTTGATTGAGTCTTCAGATGCACATTATCTTAGCTTCAATATGCAGACTCTGCTTAATGTAGGTCTTCAGGTTTTTTGATCTTCAGGTGTCTCTGAGCCTCAGTGTATTCAGTCGTACTAAGTCTTCAGGTTTGTTGCTGAGTCTTTAGACTTATCTGAGTCTTCAGCTTCATCTGAGTCTTCAGGTTCATCTGAGTCTTCAGTATCTTCTTGTCTTCACCTGATCTTCTGACTTCTTGTCTTTTGATTTGCGCTTAGTCTTCTGATCATCTGACCTTAACTGGGTCATCTAATACTTCGACCTGACCTATACTTATTGAGTTCCCCCTCAATATGTGACCTATCTTTTACTTCAGCTATCTATACATTTCAGCTGGTCATCTTAATCTGATTATAAGTCATCAGTCAGTTAACAGGTCTGACTGGTCCTATTACAACCTGTTTTGGAATTTCCATCAAAACTAAGTTACATATTTCCCAACAATTTCCCCCTTTTTGATGGAACCAAAACACTTAAACAAACTTAATCAGAAAAACAGATACCATGAATGGAAATGTAGATGATGCAAATGGTACATACCTCAGAAGACAATGAGATGTTGTCTTAGAATCAGTGAGATGTAAAATTTCATTCAGATAGGTGTGTGCATTGTAGTATACATGAAAAACGTACCTATCATCTGATTCCAAGTTGTCTTCTTCAGGTGTACTTGAACATTTGCAGTTCTTTGGGGATGCCAAACATCCTGACATCCTTTTCATTAGCTTGTTCAGCTCTTCTTTTCTATGGATTCCTCCTTTTTCAGCAAGTCCATAGTAGATATTCTTGAATTTAACAGGATCTAGTTTGTTGTCTGGACGCAAAGGTGGAAGAAGTGGTTCAAAGGGTGGAGCTTCTGGTATAAGTGACATGATCTTGCCTTCTTTCATCACTGTCTGGTAGAAGTCTGGATACTTTGTTTCTAGCCAGTTCCGGAATTCATCATCATTTTCAGTTTGATCTTGATAAATTGAAATCTTCTCCAGGATGTAGACGTCACATAATCATTCTCCTCTGATTTGATCCCATTCTGGAAGCAAATCTTGTCGTGCACAGAGGATGCCTTTAACAGGTGCCGGAAGGGCATTCTTCTCCCAAGCAATCTCCTCTGCTGCAGCTTCGTTCTTCCTTTTCCTTCGGATGTAAGCGATGTTCAGTCCCTTTGCCTCTGCTAACTTCTGCTTCTTGATTGCGGCCTCTCTTATTCTCAGTCTTGTCTGCTCTTGAGCTTGTTCAGGAGTCATCTGGATTTTGGTGGAGAATAGCTGGCCTTGTCTCTGATCTTCCGCATTTGCTTTCATCATCTTGCCTTTACCTTTCTTCCTCCTCAGAGTTTGCTCAGGTTCATCTTGTTCTTCTTCTTCTTCAGCTAATTTCTTAGCGAGTTCAAGGCTCTTGGCCTGATCATCAGTTTCCATTCTTTTCTGGACGAATGAGGAAAAGTCTTCAATCTTGTCGACTCTGGCAGTAACCTCTGAAAGAGCATTTTTCTGCTCAGCGATCTCTTTACTGTGTTGCTCCACAGTTTCTTTCATTTCAGCAACGAGATCGGTAGATGGAGTGGCTGGCAAGTCAGATACAGTAGTTTTTGGTAGAGATGAAAATTTTACCAATTGTGTCTGAGTCTGTTTTTCTTCCTTCTCTTTTTCCTGAGTCTGTTTTTCTGTATTCTTTTTTCTTCAGACTCTTTTTCAGACTCTTTTCCTTCCCCTTTTTTGGTTGCATCAAAGAGGTTGGACATCTTGCGGTTCAGAGCTGTTAATTGCCGTGAGATCTCCTCTCTGAGTTCCTTGACAACAAGAGGAGTGATCTGAACGGTGGCAGAAGGTGCAGGCGTGAAGAAGCGTCTGAGAGCAGTTTCGATCTCCTGTCTTGCTCGTTCTGTAGAAGCTAGAAAATGTTTCCAACCCATATCTAAGTGGTTGTTGGTCTTGTCCAAGGATGCCCAGACACTCTCCAAAAGTACCTGTGTCTGATTGAGCATCTCTGTCTGAACTGTGAGTTTGTCAGACTGGAGCTTGAGCTTCCCAGCAAGAGGATATACTAGTTGCATTACTTCAGCAAGGATGGCATTGTGCATGCCAACAGTGTGACTTCGTTCCTTGTCAACTAGTTTCGCTTGCTCATCTTCAAACCACTTCATCAGATCTGTTGTGAGCACTGCAAATTTATCTTCAAATGCAGTCTTGATCCCATCCTGAATCTTCTGAGAGTGACGATCTAGGGTATCAGAGCTCATCGTAGCAGTCTGTTCAGATGTTGAAGCCTTGCCAAATTGGGTCTCATCTGCAACACCCATTCTTGGTTCATCGGCAGCTCCCTCATGATCTGTAGGAGGTTGAACTGTTTCCTCCATGTTATCAGCAATTTCGAACCTTTCGTGAATCAGCCATCTGATATCATCGTCAGATGTCAATTCAACAACACTTTCAATCCCAGCATTGTGTAGACATTTTAACTCCAAGTCTACAAAGAAATCTGATCCCACAGTTGTCATTAGAATCAGAAGTTCTTCAATGCTCTTTAGTCTGATATCCCTCCAGAACACTATCTCCTCTATCTGTTGCTGGATGCCAGGATGTTGATCCAATTCAGGGCATAGATCCAGCAGATACTCTTTGATCTGTTGCTTCATTATCCTTATGATGGGGCTCTCTGGAGTAGGTGAAGCAAGTACTGTTCTGGTGTTGAAGGGATTATGAGAGATAGACACACGTTCGTCGGATCTCTCAGGTTCTTGAGACTGGATCGGGGATTTGGATATTTGTAGTTCAGGTTCGTTTTCAGCGTGTTGAGGGTGTTCAGTTTCCTGAACGGGTTCATTGATTGGTGGTGTGGGAGATGTTGTTCTGAGAGGTGAGGGTGAGGGTGAGAAGGTTTTGTGGGGAGAGGGTGGAGGTGATGATTTTTGAGGAGAGGGTGATGATGATTTTGAAGTGGGCGTTGACGACCTTGCTCTCTGGAAGATCTTGGTTAGAGGCAGAGAATCAGATGGTGATTCTTCCTCAGATTACTCCACTTCTGTCAATCTGACAGATTTCTCTCCTTTTGCTGCGATCATCGGTTCTTCCCTTACTTCTTTGATAGTTGGCTCAGAGCGGACTGCTATCTCCTCTTTTGATTCTTCTTGCATCAGATCCTCCGTTCTGCTGGCTGGCTTGGCAGAACTTGGAGCAGTCTTCAGAGGAGATGAGACTCTCTTCTGACGTTTCCGCTGAGCATCTGGTTTCTTGGCCAGATCCTTCCTCTTCATCCTCTTCTCTGGAATGGCCTTTTCCTGCACTTCAGATGATGCAGTTGCCTTATCTTTTCCTTTCTTTTCTCCATTGGGTTTGGGCACATAAGGAGTCGGATCCTCATTAGCTTGTCCAGGTAGGGACTCATCCTTGCCCAGTATGACCTTGTGCTTTGCTTGGTAAGCCTTCACTCCATTCTCGTTCCATTCATAATTCTGTGGCAGCTTATCTGACAGAATGATAGAGATTTTGTGTATGAATGAGCACTTCGAAGATAAGCACACTTCATTGCTCTGGGTCAGCTCGAACTTCCCGGAGTCTTTTCCCAGTCTTGTTTTGACCATACCCAACTAATCGATGTCGAAGCCTTCTTGATTATTGCAAAGCCATGACACTTATCTTTAAGAAGTGATCGCATCAAGGTCGTAAGTTGAGCACATGATCATCTTACGAACAATTTCAAGAAGAAGGCGATACTTTCTCTTCAGATAGGAGGCTTTGGCGTTCGTCGTGTTCTCCTTGTTTGCTGGTCTCAACAGTTCGGCTTCAAGAAACTCCTTTTCTCCTACAAAGAGTCGTGTAGATCTCGGATTGATGCTTCCTCGAGTTAGGCGAATATCCTCGTCAGAGATCATTCATTCGCCTCGAACTTTCATTCCGCCAACGGAAGAAATTAGGTCTGCATCATTGTCTTCATCCCTCTGCAGATTGTAAAGAAACTCCAGGGTTTCATGGGTGTGAACAATGTTCTGATGAGTAGAGCAATATCGTTCCAGTCCACACTCTCTCGAAAGGCACCTTAATTTCCGGCGATTAGGATCCGAGGTGATGTTGAAGACGACGTACTTTTCATCAATGATGTCTTTCTTCATCGATGCAAAGTTGCAGTACTTTTTTCCTTGTCCCGGTCTTGAAACAAGGTGTGCCATTTCTATACGATATGCAAATTGATGTTTAGTTTGAGTAAGATAATTCATAAAATTCAGTCAAACTCGTAATTTCAGCATCAATTTAGCAAGTAAGCGTTTAGATCAAGTAAAAACAGAATCACAACTTGAAAACCTAGGTACCATAGAGAGATTGAGATCATATAATTAATTAAAACAGGAAATTACCAGTAATTGATTCGAAATATTTTGAAATCGGAAGAGTAGAATCAAATAATTTCGAAGGTAATTCTCTGAGGAAAAAAAAAGATCTTTTAAGAGCTTTTGAGAAGACGAAGTAGTGGAAAGCGGTTTTCTGAGAAAAAATTGGATTTTGTAGAATACGAGGGAAAACCTTTTTGCACAACTTTCCAAAGTACTCAAGTATCCGTGTTTTGAAATCGGTGGCTGAGATTAATCGGCCAAAAGGTATTTTGATCGCACGGTTGAGAAAAGTAGTCTTCTCATTTTCCGGACTCGAAAATCACAATAAAACGTTTTGAAAACATTTTCCCAAGTCCGCATTAAAAGCTTTGCAGAGCATGCGTCATGAACAGTGTAAAAACAATTAAAATAAATAACGCATATAAGGTATTCAGAAAGAGATAAATAAGAGAGCGTATCTGACTGATTGATATTGTAATTAATCAGTTACCATTGTGATCTGATCTGGTACTTTGTTGACTTATCTGATGGTTGCCTTATGCATTTCCCAACAATATCTCAATCAGATTCTTGCTTCAAACACTTCGCCACTTATCTGATCCTCTTTTCTGATACTCTATATCCTTCAGTCTTCTTCTAAACATTCTTCTAAACAACCTGCATTTACTGAAGTCAACTCCCGCCAAAACTTTTACTTATGGGGTCCAAAAGTCATCTCGATTCCCAAATCGGCGCGATTTGACATACATAATAATGGCATAGATACACTGTGATTTAATCACACCGTTAACTCATCCAACCATTAGCCGCGTGTACCTAACGCGTTGTCGATGAAAATTTCTCTTAAGATTTTCTGAGAAGATAAAATTTGCATTTATACCCCTAATTTCCTTCTATAAATTAGCCTGGGGTGTTAGGCAAACAACACAATCATAAACCATTTCATCTTCTCTAGCATATCCTTCATGCTTTTCCGATGAGTTCCTTATTTCCTGTGAAACTTCCGGTGGGAACCTTTAGCCCTTTTCCAATGAATTCAGCTTCTTAGATCAACCCTGTGTGTTCCTTCACACTGCTTTCGTCGTCATCTAAGATTTCACATACGATCAATGCTAAGCTTCTTTACCACCGTGGAGGCGGATCTGCTAAAGCAAATGAGAAGGCAGTTCTCCTAACCGTATGCACCTTTTGTGCCTATCGAGATGACGAAATTAGCATCAACAGACTTAGTCTGAAACAAAACATGGGTTTGATATACAAAATAGTGTATCAAACTCAATATTTGCATGAGACACTCATGGCCATATGGTCTTTGTGACCAAACCTGTGGCACTGTGTCCCATTTAACAGCAGGAAGTCCAGTTGATTTTACGTCTGAGGGCTTCCGGCTTGGACATCCTTCAAAGCCTCTCTTGCTCCTCCTTCCGAAGCTTTGAGATTGGCTCAGGATTCTCGAAGCCTCTCTGACGTCCCTTCTCAGGATCGAGGGAAAATGAGAGCGTCATACCTTGACCTCTCTCTCGCGTTCCCTGCCTAGGGTTGTCTTAGGGCTGATGGTTTATGCTTTGACCTCCGGGTCTTCTTGTACTTGTAATACCACTTGAAGATAGCTGTAGCATTTGTAGCTTGTGATATCACTTGTAACTTGTAAATCTGATTTCCGGGTCTTTATCAATGTGAAACTCTGTTATTCCATTGCGGTGTTGTTTCTTTTGACTTATGCGATCTGTAGCTTTAATCTTGATTTGCTTGTTGACTGTAGCTTTAATCGACTTATAAAGTAATCTTTCCAATCGATCGGTTCCCCTTAACTCGATATGTCTTGAATCGATCTACCCTTTGTTTGAACTTGGATCGGCCGCTTATCCGACTCTCTCGACCGCTTTTATCCGAACTCGGATCGGCTCCTCGTCTGGTCGTCTGATCAGTTGAAATTCTTGACTCAACTAATTCTACTTAACCTGGTTAGTCTTTTAACCAACTGGTTCTGGAGATCATTCCTTCAACCATATCTGGTGCATTTTCTCCAAGATCCAGAAGCCCTAGCTCGTTGCATAACTCTCTCGAATCGATCTCCAATAGCGGCTTGGTTAAGATATCAACTTTTTGTTTGTCAGTATGGATCTTTTCCATCCTGATATTCTTCTTTTCAACATGATCTCTGATAAAATGGTGTCTGACATCCACATGCTTGCATCTTGAATGTAGAACAGATTACGAGTGATTGCAATAACACTATTATCATCACGAGAATATAGGCACGTTCTTTAGCTACGATGTTGTAATCCCTTAGTCTGCCGACTTAGCTGAAAGGGTTTGGGAACAATGACTTCCGCAGACCCATATATTCGCTTGGTAGTAGATATCGCGAATCGATGTCCGCTTCTTCAAAACCATGAGATCATCTTATTTTAAACCCGACATGAACCCGAGGTTGACTTTTCGTCGATTCTCGCAACCTCCGTGAATCGAATCGTAATACCCACTAAGCTCTAGATTGTCATCCGATGGGTAAAATAAACCAAGGTTTTGGTCCCTTCAGATACTTGAGAATCGCTTAGCTACTTCTAGGTGGCTTTGCATTGGATTTGCTTTGAAATCGCACATACACCCATCAGAACGTAATGTCCGGGTCCGCAGCAATCATGTATAGTAGTGATCCAATTAGAGCTCTATACTCCTTCTGATTCATTTTCTGACCATCTTCGTCTGGATCCATCTTGAACCCGGTCATCATGGGAATTCTGGCTTCCTTGCAATGTTGAACTCCAAACTTTGCCAGTAGATTCCTTGTGTATTTCGCCTAGCAGATGAATATCCCTTCTGTACTCTGCTTGACTTGTAAACCCAGAAAGTAATTCATCTGACCCATCATGGACATCTCGAACTTCCCTTGCATCAACTTGCTGAACTTCTCACACAACTTCTTGTTGGAAGATCCAAAGATGATGTCGTCCACGTAGATCTGAACCATCAGAATATCTTCTCCATCTTGTATTCTAAATAAGGTTCTGTCCACTATTCCTTTAGTGAACCCGCTGTCTATCAAGAACTGAGAGAGTGTATCATACCAAGCTCGAGGAGCTTGTTTCAGTCCGTAAAGAGCTTTCCTTAAACGGTACACTTGGTTGCCTTTTTCAAAGCCTGGAGGTTGTTCGACATAGACTTCCTCGGCTAGTACCCGTTTAAGAATGCACTCTTTACATCCATCTGATACACAGTGAACCCTCTGTGGGAAGCATATGCCAGAAACAACCGATTGGCTTCTAGGCGAGCGACTGGTGCAAAGGTCTCATCATAATCAATTCCTTCTGATTGTGAATACCCCTTAGCAACAAGTCTTGCCTTATTCCTGGTTATGACATTTTTCTCATCTCTCTTGTTCTTGAATACCCACTTCTTGCCAATTACGTCTTGATGAGTTGGTCTGTCCATCAATTCCCAAACTTGATTCCTTTCAAACTGTTCCAGCTCCTCATGCATGGCTAGAATCCAGCTTGCGTCTTGTAGAGCTTCCTCTACTGTAGTTGGTTCCTTCATAGACAGATAACAACTGTACATGGCACTTTCACCAATCTGATGTCTAGTTTTGACTCTATCAGATGGGTCTCCGATAATCAGATTAGTTGGATGACTGGTAATCCAGGTCCTTCTGTTCTGATGTGCGTCTGATTGGAGAACATCATCCATATCTGATAGTTCATTACTAGTGATTGAGAGTGGTGCGGAGTTATGATCCACTTGATAAGAACATGTCTCAGCTGATGTTGGACTTATCATGTGCTGATGTCTGTTCGTAGGAACTTCAGGAGTTCCCCCTGAACCAGATGGTTCGGCTTGATCCGCCTCATTGAAATGACTTTCTTCATCGGCGGCCAGCGTACCTTAGAGTCGATTGACTGTTGAATCGGCAAGATCAAGTTCAGGATGTACACTTTTATGTGTTCAACTTCTTTCTCCTTGATGCTTTACCGATCCATTTCTGCGTGTCGTATCGATTGATCCGCACGGCTTGTTCTGAGGCAGCTTTCTCTTGTTCAGAAGATGTCTCATCAAAGACCACATGGGGTGTTTCTTCCACAACTAGGGTTCGTTTATTGTAAACCCTGAAAGCCTTGCTGGATGAGGGATATCCTAAGAATATACCTTCATCTAACTTGGCCTCAAAAGTCTTCAACTGACTTTTTCCATTGTTGTGAATAAAACACTTGCACCCAAAAACATGGAAGTATGAAACACGAGGTTTTCTTTCCTTCCACAGTTCATAAGGTGTTTTGAAGTGAGTCTTAGTCGAGAACATCGCTTTCCGAGTATGGCATCTTTGTGTTGATTATACGCTTAGAAACTTCTTGGTGTAGCATGTTTAGCTAACATAGTAGAAAGCGAACTTCCTTGAGAGTTCTGTTTTCTCCGATTCGCTACTCCATTTTGTTGTGGTGTTCTTGCGGTGACGTGTCATGTCAGATACCAAACTCAGTGCAAAAAATCGGTAATAAAGGAATTCGTGAACTCTGTACCTTTATCCGATCCGATTTTTTTACTATCTTCGACACCCTTTCGTTTTTTGTAGCTTCTTGAGCAGCTCGGGTATCTTAGTCGTTGTCTCGTTCTTCTTGTATAAGAATACAACCCAAGTAAAGTTTGAATAATCATCCACGATTACAAGAGTATATTTGGCCCATCGAGATCGATTTGGTGTAATCGGGTCCGAATAGATCCATATGGAGCGATTTGCAATACTCTCACCGATGCCGGGTCCTGGTATTCCCTTGAATGAGGCTTTAACTTGTTTTCCCTTTTGACATGCGGCACATGTATGATGTGTCAGCTACCAGGGCTTTCCTATCTCTGAGGCGTTGCTCCCTTTTGTTCCGTTTTTCTTCTCTTTCTCTGGGAGTCAGGTCAGGGCAGTCGGTGCTGTAGTGACCTGGTTTCTCGCAGTTGAAGCATGATCCTCAATCTACGGAACTTCTTCTGCCAGGTGAGTCACTTCGTCTGTAGGATCTGTCAGGTGACTTTCCTTTCGATAAGTAATCGAGCTCCTTCAGCCGGATCTTATTATCTCTTCTCTCATCCGCCGGATCATCTCTTTTCTTTTCTTCTCTGTGATCTCTTCGATCATCAGATCTGGTTCTTTCTCGTGATCTGTCAGTTGGCCTCTTGTTTCTTTGATAGTCACTGTAGAATCTCCGATACTTACCAAGCTGAGTATTTGTTCTTTCAAGTTTCAAGTAGCGGAGAGCGACCGCTATTACCTTGACTTATTATGTTTCAACGAGTTCGGTGGCCTTCGATTTCTTTCTTTGGTTGCTTTTAAACGCGAATCGATTTAGATGTTGAGGCTTCAACAGGCGTCTCATCTTCATCTGCTTGTCCTCTTTCGATTAAATCGAACTCGTGAGCTTTAAGGCTTAGGAACAAGCTACTCGGCTTCATCTATGAAATGTCTTGGCAATCCTTGATTACCGTGACTTTCATGTCCCATTTCTTTGTGAGAGATCTTAAAATCTTGTAGTTGATATCTTTGTCTAACATCTCTCTACCAAGTTCTCGTAGCTTATTGACCGACATGGTGATCCTCCCATCGAGCTCGTTGATTGTCTAGTTGGGCAATATCTTTAACTTTTCGAACTTCACCGGTTAAATTTTGTAGGCTTTTGTCTTTGATCGATCATTTTCTTCAGATATCTCAAAGCAAAGAGTATCCCACATTGCTTTTGCGGTTTTGAGATACTTTATCTTCTCCTTGGTGACTTTATCCATTGTCTTCATGATTGTATGCCTGGCGATTGTATCTAGAGTATACAGCTTCTTTTCTCTGCATCCATCAAGGCTGGGCTTTTTCGCACAAGACTTCCCGTAGCAAAATCTGGATCTCCTCCATCTACTGGGTTATCGTAATATATGATGATGGGTCCTCATTCGATGACTTCCATCATTCTACCGCTTATCGATCCTAGATGGTTGCACACATATATAGCCCAATCTGCATACTCATCAATTGAAAACTTAGGCAAATCATGATACATACCAGAGGTATTATCCATGCTGAGTGATTTTGAAAACGAATGAGTTTTAAAAATGGTTTTTCAAGACCTATTCAAATGACCACAAAGATTCTTCCTCAAGAATCGATGATACTCAAAGCCAGTGGTCTGTAGAACCACTGCTCTGATACCACTTGTAGGTCCCGAACGGGTTTTGTGATGGTGGAAGTCTAGAGGGGAGGGGTGAATAGACTTCAAAACTTTTCGTGCGGATCAGGTGTGAACTGCAGATTACCCGATCAGAGTGCTAGTGTATCAGTTTAGACTGATGTTCAATCTTCTTGAGTGCTCAAGGCGATCGACTTTGATATCTGTCAGTTTAACTGAATGGTGCGGAAGCTTGTTTTTACCCTTGTGAAAAACCAGTTTTATCAATCGATTAAGTCGGGTTTTCAACCGATTGACTAAGGTGTCAAATCGATCGGATCGGTTAGCTTGGTGCGCAGACTGAGCTTAACTTAGAATATGTATGCTGTTTAAAACTTAGTTGTGTGACTTGTGTAAAGCAATAAGAAAGCAAGTAAATGCACACAAGACTTTTTATAGTGGTTCAGACGATACCCGTCCTACGTCCACTCTTCCCTTAACACAGGGGAACCTTAACCTACGGGACTTATATCCTTTTCAGGATGGCCGAGATGTTTACCGAGTTCTCACCCTTACAAACTTAACCTGCGGGACTTATATCCTTTTCAGGATGGCCGAGATGTTTACCGAGTTCCCACTCAAGCTTAACCTACGGGACTTATATCCTTTTCAGGATGGCCGAGATGTTTATCGAGTTCCCACTCTACAAACGTAACTAGCGGGACTTATATCCTTAAAAAAGATAGCCGAGATGTTTAATGAGTTCGCACTCTACAAACTTAACCTAACTTGCGTTTGGGTAAAGAATGATTGAGGGTTCCAACTGGAAATCTATCCTGATGCTTTAGGTAGCCAAAATGCTAGTGGATAGGATATCTTGCTAAGAACTAATGGGAAGAACACTCTAAGAATAATCTTCAAATGTAGTGTTCTTTGAACGGAGATTTTGATGTAGCTTTAGCTTCTTTTTTGCTTGTTCTCACTCGTTGGTTCTTGCGTTTTATCTCTGTTGGTCCTATTTCTTCAAAATGAAGATCGATCCCATTTTATATACCTCGAAATCAAAGAGCCGTTGGAGAGCGATTTGAATTTCGGGCTATAATAGGTAGGTTGTAGTATATGATTGTGACATGCTCCGATTATCGGCGTGGCCATAGGCATCATTAACGCCATTTTTGTCCGCATCGTCGTATCCCGCAATGTCAGCTCTTTTCGTACACGTGTCGCTTTCTTCTTGGCTTCGCAAGGCTGTACTTAAGGAATTTGTCTGTTAGACGATTGATATTCCTTTTGTAGAAGATTCGCTTGTCTAGTGTATCATTTTGATTGTCACCAGGTGTGAGCTGACTTGATCAGGTAACTGATCAGTCTACCTTGATTGAGTCTTCAGATGCACATTGTCTTAGCTTCAATATGCAGACTCTGCTGAATGTAGGTCTTCAGGTCTTTTGATCTTCAGGTGTCTCTGAGCCTCAGTGTATTCAGTCGTACTGAGTCTTCAGGTTTGTTGCTGAGTCTTCAGACTTATCTGAGTCTTCAGGTTCATCTGAGTCTTCAGTGTTTATCTGAGTCTTCAGCTTCATCTGAGTCTTCAGGTTCATCTGAGTCTTCAGTGTCTTCTTGTCTTCACCTGATCTTCTGACTTCTTGTCTTCTGATTTGCGCTTAGTCTTCTGATCATCCGACCTTAATTGGGTCATCTGATACTTCGACCTGACCTAGACATATTGAGTTCCCCCTCAATATGTGACCTATCTTTTACTTCAGCTATCTATACATTTCAGCTGGTCATCTTAATCTGATTATAAGTTATCAGTCAGCTAACAGGTCTGAATGGTCCCATTACAACCTGTTTTGGAACTTCCATCAAAACTAAGTTACATATTTCCCAACATCCAACATTTCGGTATCAAGAATGTTCACAGTTGGTGTGGCAGATTCTGGCATGGCAGATGGTGCAGGCGGAGTAGGTACAGATGAGGTTTCGGCTGTTGGCATGATGGTTATCATCTGCATCTGTTTTTCCTTCTCTGGTCCTTCCCCCTTTTTTGTTTCATCAAAAAGGTGTGACAGCCTGTTGTTCAGAGCCACAAACTGACTCTGGCAAAAGAGGGTTCAAGAATCAGGAGCCTGTTCAGACTGGATTCAATGACCGTACTGGACTTGTTAACTGACCCTTCAAAACGTTTCCAACCCAGATCCAGGCATGTTTAAGTCCTTTCTAAGGATCCCCAGACACTTTCCAACAGAATTTACGTCTCGCTCAGCAAAGTAGTCTGGAGCCTTAGCTTCTCCGCAAGAGGATCGACCTGCTTCATCACAGATCTGAGAATTTGATCATGCATGAGTGTGATCTTGTTGATGGTCAGCTTCCTCTCCTTCTATAGCAGTCCGCTCTGCTCTAGAGTTGCCCATCCGAACCGGAACCGACGGTTATAACCGGAACCAGAACCGGAACCGGATAAATCGGAACCGGAACTGGAACCGTGAAGAATCGAAACCAAAACCGTGTATTACATGGTTCGGTTCCGGTTCCTACTTCTATAAAATCGTAACCGCCGGTTCAGAACCGCCGGTTCCACGGTTGGAACCGGTGGTTCCATGTCGAACCGGATATGACCGTTGGAACCGTCAGTTCCGCGGTTCCGAACCGGGAACCGCCGGTTTTCGTCCCTTTTTTATTTTTTTTATTTCATGGTTGAGACTGAGTCAAATGTTACCATTTTTTGATCCAATGGTCGAGATTCAAGAAGAAAGTTACCATTTTTTTTATTATTTTCCCAAACTCTATAAATACTCCTTCATTTGTATTCATTTTCTTGCACCAACTTGATCCAAATTGATCAATTCTTCTTCATCTCTCTAATTCTCTTGTTCTAACTTTATAAGCTTCATAGTTCATACTACTTCATAATTCATATATTTTTGATATTGATATATTTTATACATTATAGTATATAGTTTATATTATATACACTTTACTTTATATTTTATATTACACAAAAAAATGTCAAGAAGAGGAGGATCATCATCTTCTAGTTCTAGAGGAGGAAAAGGAAAAAGTCCGATGACTTCCGATTTTCCTCCACCTCCTCCTCCTACTGCACAATTCAATATTCCATGGAGTGTGGAGGAAATAGAAGGGAGTCTTGATCCCGGTTATGCGAATCCCACTTTTTCAAATTAAGAATTTCAACAACCTCGTGGTGGTACTCAAGAAAGTACTCATGGTCATGGACATGGTCCTCATGAAATTGAAGAAAATGCGGAGGAGGCCATTCCATCTCAAGGCGGAGAAAGAAGATGTAGAGTTCTTGCATCCGATATATTCACCATTCACTTCAAAAAAATGGCAACCGATGAGGTAGATATATTTAAAGTTTATTGTAACTATTGCGCTAATGTTTATCATTTTGAGAAAGGTGGTGGATATGGATCATTAAAGAAACATTTGTCGGCAAAACATAAAGAAGTCTTGGGAACGACTACATCTCAAATGCAACTACGTGGATTCACGGCGTCTTCCCAAGGTGGTGATGTAAGTAATCCTACTACTTTATTTAGATATAATGTTAAGGTTGCTAAAAGAGAATTAGCTAAACTTATTTGTTCTAAAAATCTTCCTTTTCATTTTGCAAATGATCTTCGTTTTGAAAAATAGGTTACTACGGCTTATAATCCTTCGGCCAAAAAAATTTCACGGACTTCTATTACTCGTGAAATTGATAAAATGGCTAAAGAAATAAGAGATGAAATGACTAGCATGTTTTCTAGATTAACTCAAAAATTTCTATATGTTCGGATATTTGGAGTGATCATTTTCAAGAGCATAATTATATGGGCATTACTTGTCATTGAATTGATGATTCGTGGACAATTCAAAAATGTTTAATTGCATATAGAGAGTTTGATACCGAGCATACGGCCACTAATATTGCTCTAAAAATTCGTACGGTTTTGCAAGAGTACAACATTCTTACAAAAATATTTTCAATTTCATTTGCTAATGCAAGTGCTAATACGGCTAGTTTAGATGAACTTATTGCAATTTGTCAACCATCAATTGGTGGTAAATTTTTTCATGTAAGATGTTTTTGTCATATTTTAAATTTGTGTGTTCAAGATGGTTTATCTTCTTTAAAAACGCATGTTGCTCCTATTAAACATGCACTTGGTTATTTGGTTAGACATCAAAAAGTTTTAAAAAGATGGAAAAGTTTTTGTGTAGTTAATAAACTTATTCCTAAAAAGTTTCCACTTGATGTTGCTACTAGATGGAACTCAACTTATAAAATGTTAAGTGCATCTTATGAGTATAGAAATGCATTATGTAATTTTTTTGCACAAGAACAATGTGGTATTACTTTATTTCCTAGTCAATGGGATTCATGTGCTACTTTATGTGAGATGTTGCAAGTTTTTAATGATGCTACTACACAATTATCCGGTACGTATTATCGTACTTCTATTCTTGCTTTAGATCAATGTGTTAGAGTTGCAATTACTCTAGATTGTAGTGATCCAAATGAAATATAATATAATGCTATTAGTTCAATGAAAGTCAAATGGATGAAATATTTTTTATATATTCCCGATGTGTTTATAATTGCTAAAATACTTGATCCTAGAGTAAGAATAGATGGAGTGCAAGAATTAATTTCTATATATTTTGATGCTTTATTTCATATTATAGATGATAACACCCCCGATCCTATTGTGGTTGTCCAAAAATCTAAACAAGTTCTTATGGATGTTTTTAGAGAATATAAAATTCAATTTGGTCCTACTAGTGGTGATTCTACTAGTGTTCGTGGTGCTACTAGTACTACTAGTGGACGTGGTGGTACTCAATCCTTTGGTCGTGGTCTTTATGGTAAATTTTTCCCGTTTAGATAATTTTTCTAAAGAACGATATGAACAACGTGCAACGGCACAATCAAATGTTTTCTTAGAAATTGAAAATTTTCTAAATACACCTTCTTTTGAGTATCAACCGAGAGAAATAGAAAATTTTGATATTTTAAAGTGGTGGTCGAGGAGATTAGCCGCTTATCCGGTGTTGAGTATGATTGCAAAAGAGGTATATGCATGTCCCATCTCAACCGTAGCCGTCGAATGAGCATTTAGCTTGGGTGGACATATCTTGAATGAAAGACGTTCAAGATTGACAGTTGAGCACTTGAAAAATCAATGTTTACTTGATGATTGGGTGAAAGTCGAAGATCGAACACAAGATGAAGCTCTTAGCGCGGATTTTAGCGAAGATAGTGTGATCAACGACACAACCGAAACCAAAAGTGAAGCTTAAATCTTCTTAAGATTTAAGTCTTGAGGTAAGAAACAAGGTAAGAGAACTACGTGGGCTTTGATTCTAATCGGATACGTAGGCAACATAATTTAAAATTTTTAACTTAGAATTATCTAAGTTTAAAATTTAAAATTATGCCCAAGCCCTTTTTTATTTTATTTTTTATCCTCTTTTCATTATTTGTAATTTTTGGTAAATTGTAATTTTTGTAAGGTATTAAATTATTTTTTCATGTAAATTTTTTGAGTTGTTTGTTAATTGTAATTTTGTATGTTTAATAACATAAGATTTGCTTCATCTTCTTTAAATTTACTTCAATTTATTTTTGTTATTTGTATTTTGACAAAGATAAAATCTAAAAAAAATATTTGAAAAAAAAAAAAAACAGTTCCAGAATCGGGAACCGCCGGTTCGGAACAGGAACCGGATGGAACCGGAACCCCCGGAACTGGAACCGTTAAAGTATTTTACATGTTTCGGTTCCGGTTCTAACTTTTTGGAACCGGGAACCGGCGGTTCTAACCGTTTGGGCAACTCAACTCTGCTCTTCCTCAAACCTTTTCATCAGAGCTACTGTAAGAGTTGTGAATTGAACATCAATGGAAGCTTTTACCCCGCCCCGAATCTTAGAAGTGATGTGATCTAGGGTATCAGCACTCAAAACAATAGTCTGCTCAGATGTTGACGCCTCGCCAAGCTGGGTCTCATCTGCAGCACCCACTCTTGGTTCATCGGCAACTTGCTCAACATGCTGGTCTTCCTGGTCCTCAGCCTCTTCCTCCTGGTCCAGCAAATCTTCTTCCCTGGGAATCCCAAAATGATCATGTATTAGCCATCTTATGTCATCATCAGAGGCCAAATCGACAGCACTATCCACTCCAGCGCTCGCCAAGCACTTCGTCTCTAGGTCTACGAAGTAATCTGCATGAAGAGTCTCCAACAGATAAGAAATTCCTCTACGCTTTTCAGCCTGATGTCCCTCCAGAACACTATCTCCTCAATCTGTTCCTGAAGTCCTGTATGGTTGATGAGGTCTGGGCAGATCTCAAGTAGATAAGTCTTGATCTGCTGCTTATTCCTAGCTGGATCTTAGTGTTGAATGGATTGTGGGAGACAGAGACATATCTGTCATCTGTGGGAACAGTCTCCATGGTCGTCTGCTCCTCAATTGTTTCCATCTCAGGTTCTGCTGGCCTCCCTGGGATTGGAATATCTGGTTATGGGGCAAATATTTATGTTTCTGGCTGTGGAGAGGTTGGAGGTGATCCTGGTATGGGTTTAGTGGGCTGAGGTGAGGGTGAGGGTGATTTGGAAGTTGGAGTAGGTGATCTCTCTTTTCTAAACACTGTGCTAAGGGGCACGGAATCAGAAGGTGATTCCTCCCTAGTCGGTGCACCAGCTGCTTCCTTCTCAGCTTCACCTTCAACAATCCCTTCCATCATCTGCTCCTCCTGAGCAACTTCTCTTTCCATGCTGGCAGTTTTCTCTGAACTCGCAGCAGCTTCTACATTTGATTCCAGATGAATAAGTTCCGTTTCCCTTCCAAACAGTTCAGGCTTGCCTATTTCTGATATCGGCACAGATGGCTTCTTCTCTGCTGCCTCTGTTTTCTTGGCCAAAGTCTCTCTTTTCATCCTTTTAGGAGCAGTCTGCGTCTCTGACGACGCGGCATCTTTGGAGCCCTTGCCTTCACCTTTTCCTTCTCCTCTCGGTCTGGGCACATAAGGCGCTAGATCATTATCGGATTGCCCAGATAGAGGTTCATCTTTCCCCAGAATGGCCTTAAATTTTGCCAAGTAAACTTTCTTTCCTTCCTCATTCCATTCAAAGTTATCTGGCAACATGTCAAATAGTATAATTGACACTTTGTGGATGTATGAACACTTCAAAGTCAGATACACCTCGTTCCGCTCATTCAACTTGAATTTGGCAGTTTCCTTCAGCAACCTTGTCTTGAATAACCCAAGCTTAATTGATTCTCAAATTTTGCCGATGATCAAATCATCACATTCTCGCTTCACCGTTAAAGAAGAGCATCCAGGCTTTGTGTAATACACAGTATCACCTTTGATACAATCTCAAACAGAAGACGATATTTTTGTCTGAGATGTGGTGCTTAGACATTAAATACTTGCTCCTTGTTGGCCGATCTCAACAAGACGTCCTTCAAATATGTTTTCTCATCGATCTCTGTTGTGAAACTGGTTGGATCAATGCTCCTAGAACGAAGGCCGAAGATTCTAAATAAATCATCATCAGAAACTGTTATGTCAAAATCTCCTACAGATGACCTCAATCTTCCTTCGTCGTCCTCCTCGAGATTGTACAGAAATTCTAGAGCCTCGTATGTATGTACAATGTCTTGGTGTTGGTAGTAGAATTGCTCGAGTCCTACGGCCCGAGACATTCCAAAATCTCCTTCGATTCAACATCATTCGTGGTGTTGAAGATTACATAGTTCTCATAGATGATATCCTTCTTCATCGATAGGAAGTTGCACATCTTCTTTCCTTGTCCTGGTATAGCTGATAGATGTGCCATTTATGCATCAAATGAACAACTTTGGAGATGAGTTTGAGTAATTTATATACCAAAAACAGTAATAATTCAACCCAAAACATCAACTAAGGCACAATCTGCACATGAATCACATTATAGGCATATACGCATGTTCGCAAGTGAATAAATCAAACAACAACCAAGACAAAGATCTAATTCCAGAAAATATAAGTGAGAAATACACAGTTCATCGAGAATACATCAATAGTAGCGTAGAACAGTGAAACCCACATAATAGCAAGCAATATTCACTTAGAAATTACCAGAAATCGATTCGAAATTTGGAAAAGTTTGAAATAATCGATTTGAATTCTCTCAATTAAGTCGAGTTTTGCACAGAGTAAGTATGGAGAAATCTGGTAATGTTTCAAAAGTGTGAAGTTGAAAGACCTTTAGGGTTTTAAATGGTGCGAGGGAAAGACATTTTACACATATTCCCACAAATACTTGAGTATTCGTATTTTTAAAATAAACGACTTAGATTAAGCGGTCGTAAAGTGAAAAGATCGTGTGGTCAAGAAAATTTTCTGAAAGTATTTGGACGCGAAAATACGCATTAAAAGCTAATAAATACACAAACCCCACATCCGCATTTAATGTTTGCAGTGATTGCGTCATAAAGTAAGATAAATAGTAATCATTACAGAAAAGTAGATAAGCTCAGATAATATAAACAGAGAACGTATCTGACTAGTTGCTATTGTAATCAACCAATTACCACTTGTATCTGATCCAACTCTTCTGATTTGTTGATCTTACTGTGTAGCCTATGTCTTAGCAAATTTTTCCAACAATGTTTTAATCCCTCAGATCAGGTTCCTTCTGACCCAAATCCCTTAGTCAGTTGAAGTTCCCCCTTCACCTGACATTCCTCTCTGATCAGTTCCCAACTAATCTCTTCTGATCAGATGAGGTTCTTTCTTCATCTGACCTTCTTACCTGGTCAGTATCTTAACCAAATGGTGTTGGAGATTAATCCACCAAAGTAATCTGGTGCATCTTCTCCTAAGTTCAGTAATCCCAGCTCATTGCATAGCTCTCTGAATCTGACTTCAGCTAGGGGCTTGGTTAAGATATCAGCTCTTTTCTTATCAGTATGGATCTTTTCCATTCTGACATTCTTCTTTTCTGCATGGTCTCGGACAAAGTGGTGTCTGATGTCCACATGCTTGCATCTCGTGTGTAGAACTGGGTTCTGAGTGATAGAAATTGCACTATTACTATCACAGAAGATAGACACATTCGTAGCTATAATGTTATAATCCCCCAGCTGCTGACAAAGCCAGAGCAGTTGGGAGCAACAGCTTCCTGCGGCTATATATTCTGCTTCAGTAGTAGATGTGGCAACAAATGTCTGATTCTTTGAGAACCATGAGACCAGTTTGCTTCCCAAAAACTGACATGTACCTGAGGTTGATTTTCTGTCTATCCTACAACCTCCATAATTAAAATCAGAGTACCCACTAAGCTCTAGATTATCATCTGTTGGATACCATAAACCGAGGTTTACAGTACCCTTCAGATACTTAAGAATCCGCTTTGCTGCATCCAGGTGGCTTTGTTTAGGATTTGCCTGAAATCTGGCACATACACCAACTGCAAAGGTTATATCTGGTCTGCTAGCAGTTAGGTATAATAGTGATCCAATCAAAGCCCTATACTCTTTCTGATTGGTTTTCTTACCACCTTCATCTGGGTCCATTTTGAATGAAGTCATCATTGGAATTCTGGCTTCCTTGCAATTCTGAACTCCATACTTAGCCAACAAATTCCTTGTGTACTTCGCCTGACAGATGAAGATCCCGGAATGAGCTTGTTTGACTTGAAGACCAAGAAAGTAGCTCATCTGACCCATCATGGACATCTCAAATTTCCCTTGCATCAGTTTACTAAATTTCTCGCATAGCTTCTGATTGGGAGAACCAAAGATTATGTCGTCCACATAGATCTGAACCATAAGAATATCTTCATCATCTTCAATTCTGAACAATGTCCTATCAATCAAGCCTCTTGGTAAAACCATTCTCTATCAAGAACTGGGATAACGTGTCATACCATGCTCTAGGAGCCTATTTCAGTCCATAAAGAGCTTTTCTCAAACGGTACACTTGGTTGCTCATTTCAAAGCCAGGAGGTTGTTCAACATAAACTTCCTCAACTAGTACCCCATTTAAGAATGCACTCTTTACATCCATCTGATATACAGTAAATCCCCTATGAGCGGAATAAGCCAGAAACAACAGAATGGCTTCCAGACGAGCGACTGGTGCAAAGGTTTTATCATAATCAATTCCTTCTGATTGTGAATATCCCTTAGCAACAAGTCTTGCCTTATTTATGTTATTACATTGTGCTCATCCTTCTTGTTCTTGAAAACCCAGTTAGTACCAATCACATCTTGATGAGTTGGTCTGTCTACAAGTTCCCAAACTTGATTCCTTTCAACTGCTCTAGTTCTTCTTGCATGGCTAGAATCCAGCTTGCATCTTGTAGAGCTTCTTCAACAGTAAGTGGTTCCTTCAAAGACAGATAACAACAATACATTGCACTTTCACCAATCTGATGTCTAGTTTTGACTCTATCAGATGGGTCTCCGATGATCAGGTCAGTTGGATGACTGGTTATCCAGGTCCTTCTTTCCTGATTATCATCAGTTTGGAGAACATCATCCTATTCTGATAAAGATTCATCACTAGAGATTGGGAGAGGTACTTCAGTAGGATCCACTTGGCATGGACATATCTCAGCTAATGTTGGATTCATCATGTGCTGAAGTCTGTCCGCTGGAACATCAGGTGTTCCCCCTGAACCAGATGGTTCAGTTGTTACTATCTCAGCTGTACCATCTTCTTCACTGACAGTTGTACGTACCTTGGGGTCTGACTGACCTGGTGAATCGTCAAGGTCAAAGTTAGGAACGTATACAGTGACGTATTTTGGATCCTTTTCTTTGAACCTTAACTGATCCATTTTCAGTGATTCTGGTCTGTCAGGTACATCTTGTTCTGCGACAGATTTCTCTTGATCAGATGTTGACTCATCAAAGATCATGTTGGTCCCGGTACTAACGAGTCTCACACGTGTATGGGGGGGGAATACATGTGTTCAGTGATTTTTAAAACATTTCTTTCACTGAGGTCAGATGGGTCAGGTTGTCTTGATGATTTGGCCCTGAGAAGCACAGATTGCCCTGAGTCAAAGTCTACTGAGACAATGACCCTGAGCTGCTTTCAGAAGCTTCAAATTAGCCCAACTGAGCCTGAGTTTATCAGAGATCCTGAGCTGCTTGGATCAGATAATTATCTTACTGAACCCTCAGTAGAGTTAGTTCAGTTTGGTAACTATCTGTTCTAGCTACTCAAGTGTGCGGAATTGTTGTGTGTTTATACTCGTTTTAGCTTTGCTGAAGATCTTCCTTTTTATAAAACAGTGATTAAGGATGTGATCAGTTAGATGCAAGTTCAGTGGATTGGTTCCAACTGAATATCAGTGAATTATGCTTTCACTGAAAAACATGCAACAGATAATAATGCAGTACAGAAAGCAAAACAACACAACAATTATAGTGGTTCAGAGACTCAAGCTCCTACGTCCACTCTCTCTGACCTTCATAGAAATTCCTTAACCACTTCCTAAAGCTTTCTGGCTAACTCACTGTAGCTTATTCACTTTTCTACTTTGAGTTTTCTGGCTGACTCACTGCAGCTTACTAACTCAAACACACACAAGTGTTCAGACTACCACAAGTAGCTTACTAACTTCTTCTCTAGAGTTTTCTGGCTAACTCACTGTAGCTTACTAACTCTTTACAACTCCAACTCACCAACAAACACACACAAACTACCTTACAAAGGGTTTGGGTTTCTGGTTGGTTTCCAACTAGGATGAGATATCCTTTACAATAAGAACAATGCAAAGGTTAGGATATATCTACTAAGCTTTGGATATTTCTTATCAATCTAGGCTTAGTGAATGAGCTCTCTTCAATGTGAAACACTTGGGAAATTCTAGGTTTTTCGGGTGCTTCAATTTGCAATAATACGAATGAGCTCTTGAGTTGCTTTCAAATTTTCCGTAACCTCTCAATGTAAAGGGTCACTAGTATTTATAGGCAACTTCACCAAGGTCACTCTTGAAAAACTATCCGTTCGAGGAGATTGCTTCATGAGTTTCCTCTTATGGTGTTTGACGAACGGCTATATTTAGGGTTTGAATACTCCCTTGAATGTTTTAGGAAATATGCATTCATGTAGCCAATCACCACTTTTTTTTGCGATGCGGAACATAGTACTCTTGACATGCTTGATGACTGTAACTTTCGGTGTCGATCAAAAAAATGCGATCTTTATCTTCCTACGATTGGTTCTTGTCTTGATAAATGTAGACAAACATAACTTGACTCTTTTGGGTCAATCTCTCCGAATGAGATAACCTTAAACAACACTTGGACTTAGTTCCTTTTTGCTGCATATGAATATGCAGGGGCAATATCTATTTTTGAATATTCTCATTTTTTTTTTTCGGTTTTGTAGTTTTGAGATAGATATTATTGAGCCTCGGAACATTGGGTTATCTTGAGTATTGATATCTTCTTGAGTCTTGATAACTCTTTGGGTCTTGATATCTTACGAGTCTTGATGTCTTACGAGTCTTGATGTCTTCTCGATTCTTCATTGTCTTACGAGTCTTGATGTCTTACGAGTCTTGATGTCTTACGAGTCTTTAGTGTCTTGATGACTTCTTGAGTCTTGATGACATCTTTGAGAGTTTTCGGTGACATCTTTGTGTCTTGATGACATCTTGAGTCTTTAGTGTCATCTTGAGTCTTGAAACTTGGTAGCTTATCGAGACTTGAGTTTCTTACGAAACTTTCGAGTCTTGATATCTTGAAACTTCTTGAGTCTTGATTTCTTGAAGCTTCTTGAGTCTTGATTTTTCTTGAACTTTCTTGAGTCTTCTAATCTTTTAAACTTCTTGAGTCTTGAGGAATCTTCACAAACTTCTGAGTCTTGGAATCTTCAAAATCTAACCTGATCTATATCTGCTGACTATACATGGTGCAGATAACTTCCTGAACACTCTATACTGAATCCTGACTCAGACTATCAACATTATCCTAAACATGTCATACTCAGGGGTTTTGGGATCTAATCAAAATCTATTTATTAAATTCATCTCCCAACAGACCACATGAGGTTTTTCTTCTACAACTAGGGTTCGTTTGTGTTGGGATTATACTGGAAAGTATGCTTTTACTTTGTATAATCAGACTGACTTAATTTTGGACTTATTCACTGAAATAAATTGTTTATCACTGATGCTTTAAATATCATCGAATGTTACATATATTTACTGCATAACTGTTCATTAAATAGTACGTGTTACATTGTAGTTAATTTAGTGATATCAAGATCACAGAAGATTAAATTAACAGTTCCTTGTAACTAAAAGTACACCATTCACGACCTAGATGGAAATGAACAATCCATCGTGAAAGGTTTTAGTGTAAGGCTCAGATTGGTTTGTCTTGACCAAGAGATTACACTAGTGCATGACTGATGCATTGAAGAGGACCTACAGGAGGACAAATTCTTCAGAACTGAACTAAGAAGAATTAGACCTCAGTGGTTAGTTATTTCTTAATCTTCGTCCCTTAAATAGGATTGCGTGTGGCTAGTAACTATTGCTTTGACTTATTGAGGGAAGAGAATCAATGAGATTCAATACCCTATATCTTGGGCAATATTATTGGTTATATGCTATTGCTATAATTTAATACGGAGAATCGTGTGCAAGTACGCTTGTTCGATTTGCTCCCTTGGGAGGTTCATAAGTTTTATCATACCAAATCTTGCAAGTGGAACTAGTTTCCGGTATGGATAATAATGTTGAACCGTTCCTTTACCAAGGATAAAAGATATTAATTAATGGAAAACTATTTCAGTGGCTTGAATTAATTAATGAGCTAGATAATCTTAAACATGGGAAATAATAACCGGGAGCCATATTAACTGTAATATGGGTTAAGATGGATAGTGCAATATTAATTATGTAGTGGGATTAATTAATATTTATGGGCTTGAATAATATTGTGGCTCAATATTGATAATTCAAGGTCCATTGGAAGGTCCAATCTTAATTCTCCTAAAGGCCCACCAAGTAGCCCAAGATAAAGTCCAATAACTGAAAAAGGTGTTTAAAAATAAAATAAATTTGTTGCCTATTTTTCCTTGTTTTTTTCAAAAATTATGGATAAAAGGGGAGAAAGATTTTCTTTGAATTTTGTTATGGAATGAAGATATGTATTCTTGGAATACAAGATTATCTCATTAAATTCAAGAAATCTCCCACTTGGTTATTCATATTTGATATTTTCGAAATTTTTGATAATTAAGGGAAAGAAAGATTTTCTTGATTTTCTTGAAAAGATATTATGGAAGATATGTATTTCTTGAAGTACAAGTATATCTCATAAATTCAAGAAGATCCAAATCTTGAAATCTTGTCCCTAAATTTTTGAAAATTTTCCATAACATGATGAGGTGGAATTTTTGTGGAATATTTTAATTATGGGGAAAAGAATATAGGAGATATATTCAAGATTTCTTGGAGATCAAGAAAAGATTTTTTCACATTGTTTTTCTTCCCTAAAAATCGTCCACCACCCCATCTATAAATAGGGGATGATTCTTTCATTCCCAAGTGCAATTCCATGTGCTGGAAGAATTAGTAAATCCACAAAAGTGGTGCAACAAAGTTTATTTTTCCTTTTGTTAATTGTTCGCGAGTATCCTTCCACCGGAATGTCGAGCAAGGACTAGGGAATACTTGGGAAGGACTTTTGGTGTGTTTTCATATACGAGACCATTGCCATTCCAAGAGGCAAATTCACATAAACTCGTAGTAATTCCGCATGCGTAGGATTTACATGAATTATTTATATGCATGATTTATTGTTGAATTATTATTTGAATTAATATGGGTTAATTCATGCTAGTAATAATTGTCAGAATTAAATTTATATTTAAATATTCATCCCGAATAGATCCGGGCAATTAATTACCCAACAACTGGTATCAGAGCGTCGGTTTCGGGCTCTGAATTTTAAATTGTAATTTAATTCGTTGTCATTAAATTTGAAATTGGATAGTAGAATTGCTAGATCTTTTTTGCAGGTATCCAATTGTCATGGAATTTAATGTGTTTATTTATGCATGCATATAAATTGTGGTTTTTTAATTCGATTTGTTTTGCCTCATGAGAAAATCCACTAGTAGATTAGAATTTGTTTGATTTGATCAATGTAAAAGACTAGTCTAGGTCTAGGTTTATTTATTTTTGTAAAATAAATTGTAACTGGATCGGAAAATGGAGGCGGAGACGAAGAATTAAAAGACGGGATCCGGAACAGAGCGTAGGCAGCGTGCATCGCGCGAAATGTGCCAAGGGAGGCACGCGGCGCGACGCTGGATGTCGGGTGGGCAGACGGGCGCAGGCAAGGCCGGAGGGCCGAGCCGCCCGCGGATCTGCCGGGCGACGGCGACGTGCTTGGATGGTGGGTGAGACCGACGGGAGGCGTGGGCGGCACGCGGCGATGCGGGCGCAAGGATGCGGGTCTTGGCTGGTGATGCGGGCGCAAGGGTGGGGCGTACTTCGCCGAGGCGTGAGGGCGAGCTTCGGGCGACGCGGACGCTGCCGAGAGACTCGGGCGACTTGACGATGTGTCGCCAGCGCCGCACAAGACACAGATGCCATTCGACACGGCCGGGGGAGTGCTAGGCGGCCACTCAGACCCTTGAGCTGGTCGATGACGTGGCTTGACAAGGCATTTTTTTTGAAACGGTCAAGTGGGAGCTTTTCGAGACGAACGATGAAGGCTATGAAGACGATTTCTCAAGATCAAGACATGACAAAATTAACCATGACAATTGGATAAATGTGCCCAATATGTTTAATTTTTATCTTGATGTTTATGCATTATTTATGCTTATTTAAATTGTGTTTAAATTTGCGATGCATGAGAAAATATTTTGAAAAATCTCACTTTCGAAAATTACTAAGTATGTTTAAACAATTAATTGATACTTTTATTCCGGATAATAAAATTTAATTAATTATTGACCTCCATGATTTATTTATTTGTGAATTCTTTTGGAGAAATTCCCCCCACGGGATGGTCAAAAGATAGCTTTCACATGAATAAATTTCTAAAGGATGATTTTGGATTATTACTAGTGGCGACGATGACCCTCCCCACGAGGCTCGTTCAAAGCGAAATAATAATTATGTATTTAATCATGGTTATTACTTAGGTATAAAATTGATATGCATATACTTCCCCGAAGTCCCTGTCAATTTTATATTGGTCAAGTGGGAGCCAACTATTAATCTGGATATTAAAGGTTTGTAACTGTTCTTGTTTGTAACCTGCTTGAATGTGTTTAAATAATGACCCACCCCACGTGGCTTATTTAAACTGTTTCGAGATGTTGGCTGATGCATGTTCATATTTTTTGGAGATTTTAATATGAAACATGTGATCGAATTTTGTGATATATTTGTGCTTATGCATATTATTATTTATTTCAGTTCATCATGTCGTAACCTTTTGATCCACTGTTAATATACTTAAAGTCAATACAATATGTATGGAAACTATATTGATTGGAAACGAAAAATTATAATTGTCCTAACTGCACAAAAGCACAAGTGGATTCTTGACATATCAAAATCCGATGAGCCAACTGACGGGTTAAAAATGTGGGACCCGTCAGATCACCTCGCTAGAGATGTCATCGCTGAAAATGGTGGAGGACAAACCCGTAAGGGATTACGTCCTCAGAATTGATGACCATCTGAACAAACTTGAGGTTCTGAGTGCAGATTATAATCTGGGGACTCAGATGAATTTGGTATTTCACTCTCTGCCCAAAAGTTTCTGAGCATTTTTGCCTCGCTAGATGATTTGTTGCAAGCTTTGGTCTCGGCAGAGATGTTGATGGGGCACCAAACTCAAGCTTTGACGGCAAGAGGGTTGTCTTCATTTTCTAGGCCAAGGGGAGGCAAGAAAA
Source organism: Stenogyne calaminthoides (assembly GCA_037126765.1). Taxonomy (NCBI): domain Eukaryota; kingdom Viridiplantae; phylum Streptophyta; class Magnoliopsida; order Lamiales; family Lamiaceae; genus Stenogyne; species Stenogyne calaminthoides. Next base: position 9,722,642 of record JBBCBC010000024.1, on the reverse strand, counting down.
AGAAGAGGACCAAGAGTCATAAGCAATAAAACTCAAATGTTGCCAAGGGCAATGGTAAGATGAGGAATGCTTGTGGTGTCAAGGAAAAATCCAAAGAGGAAGTGCTTAGGCTGCGGTGAAAGAGGACAATGGAGGTTTGCCCGTTCCAACCCCAAAAGGGTCGGAAAGAAAGGTAATTCTCACACACTAGATGTTGAAACTTGTTTAGCGGCGTATACTTCTCATTCGTGGGTAGTTGATACGGGATCTGCTGACCATGTATGTTTCACGTTACGGGGTCCCAGCTAACCCGACAACTTAGTGGGAGTGAGATCCTCATCACACTGGGCGATGTTACGAAAGTAGCGGTTATTGCAATGCTACGTAAGTAGCAGATATTGCAATGCTACGTAAGTAACAGTTATTGCAATGCTACGTAAGTAGCATATATTGCAGTGCTACATGAGCAGTGGTCAAAGCAGTGGGAGAAGTGCACCTATCTTTTGAAGATAAAGTTTTTAAGAGATTATCTTTATGTTCCCAGTTTTAGAAAGAATTCACTTTCAGTTTCTAAAATTCTATTAATGGATACTTAGTTTCTTCTAATAAGAATGACATCATTTCTTGAAATGATGAGTGTATCTGTTATGGGACATTGGTCGAATAATCTCCATACAATTAACTGTGCACACCACTCACGAAATGCATCCTATAACACATCAACTGTTTCCGGTAAAAGAAAACATTCATCAGACGTGAACGAAACACTTCTATGACATCTAAGATTGAGACATATTAATCCAAAGAGGATCCAAAGGTTGGTGAAAGACGGTTCACTAGAGTCTCTCCAAGTTGAACCAATTCCAACCTGCGAATCATGTTGGAGGGTAAAATGACCAAGAGGGCATTCGGAGCCAAGGGGAATAGAGCCAAAGAAGTGTTAGAAATCATTCACACAGACGTATGTGGTCCAATGTCTACCATGGCAAGAGGAGGTTACAAGTGTTTTGTCACTTTTATTGATGACTACTCGAGGTACGGTTATATTTTCCTTATGAAGCATAAATCTGAGACCTTTGAAAAATTCAAAGAATTTAAGGCTCAAGCAGAGAATCATAGGGAAAAACGTATCAAGTCTCTACGATCCGATCGTGGAGGCGAGTACCTCAGCGATGAGTTTTTGAACTACTTGTCAGATGAAGGGATTGCATCCCAGCTGACTGCACCCGGAACCCCTCAACAAAATGGGGTTGCAGAGCGAAGAAACATAACTCTTTTGGAAATGGTTAGATCAATGATGTGTTATGCGGATCTTCCCAAGTCGTTCTGGGGTCATGCCTTGGAAAAAGCGGCTTACATTCTGAACTTGGTGCCATCCAAATCGGTTCCCAAAACTCCCAAAGAATTGTGGACCGGGCGCAAGCCTAGTTTGAGACACATGAGAATTTGGGGGTGTCCGGCCTACGTGTTGGACAAGGAAGCCGGGAAATTGGATCCTCGATCAGAATTAAGGCTGTTTATAGGATACCCCGAGGGAACAAAAGGGTGTATGTTCTATGGTCCCAAAGATCAAAAGGTGGTAATAAGCACCCACTTTAGATTTTTGGAGGAAGACTATATGAACGAAAGAAGACCGAAGAAGTGAGATTACCTTAAGTGAGCTAAGGGGGCTAACCTCATTGCCAACTGTACAAGATGATATACCAAATGACACACTTTCACAACCGGAGCCTCGTCGTAGTGGGAGGGTTGTGAGACAGCCCGAGAGATTCATGGGGATAGGAGAGTCCTCGGATTTGATTCCCAGATAAGATGAATCAGACCCATGGACATACGATGAGGCAATCCAAGATAAGGATGCGGTTTATTGGCAAATGGCAATGAAAGCAGAAATGAGGTCTATGGATCATAACAGAGTGTGGGAGCTAGTCGAACCACTTAATGGGGACAAACCCATTGGTTGCAAGTGGGTAAACAAGAGAAAGAGGGGACCGGATGGGAAGGTGGAAACCTTCAAGGCAAGGCTTGTGGCGAAAGGTTATACTCAGAAAGAAGGGATCGACTATGAGGAAACCTTTTCACCTGTAGCAATGCTCAAGTCCATCCGGATTCTCTTGTCGATAGCTGCACATCTCGATTTTGAAATCTGGCAAATGGATGTCAAGACACTTTCCTCAACGGAAGTCTTGATGAGAAAATCTATATGCGACAACCCTAAGGCTTCATTGAAAAGGGCCAAGAACACCTAGTTTGTAAGCTCATGAAGTCCATTTCTCATGAGTATTCAAATGTCTTCAAAGAACTTCATCGAGTCTTGATGTCTTGATGACATATCGAGAGTCTTGATGTCTTGATTTACTTATCGAGTCTTGGTGTCTTGACAACTTCATTGAGTCTTCTACCACTCAGTTACTCAGAAATTACTTCCTGAATAGTTTGCTCAGAAGTTTGAGTGCAGATAGATTCTTCAGCTTCTTTGAACTTGAGCTTCTCAGTGGCTTCTACTTCTTTTAAGGCATCAGCTATTATCTTTTCTTCAGCTTCTTTCTCAGCCTTTCTCTTCAAGGTTTGTGCCAACAATTCACTAAGTTTGCCACCAGGCCTTTCCCCCTTTTTGGCACCATACCTTGGAAGAAGTTGAGAGTGTGCAGTATCCATATGATATTGCTCTTTGCTTATACATCGCACTTCTCCTGCCAACTGATCGTGCTCATCTTCTAACCTCTTCATGTGATTTTTAGCTACTGAGAACTCTTCAGAAAGAGGTGCAAACTGATTTGAGAAGACATTTTGCATCATCTCTGTCATCTTGGTCATGAGCATAGAGCCCATTTCCTCAACAGCTGTCTTGATCATCAGATCATTCTTCTCAACCAGCTTGGCTTCAAGATATGCTGTTCTTTCCTGATACATTTGCTTCATCTCTGCATCGAGCTCAGCTTTGACTACATCAACCTTTCCTTCCAAGGTAGTCATTTTATCAGCAAGAGATGTTTGTAGTTGCAGGATGTCTGAAGATGAACTCAGTGTTTCCAGCTTCTGAGATTGGCTTGCCAAGGTTTCTTCTAATTGAGTCACTTTCTCCACCATTGGCACCACCTTCTCCAATTTGTACAAGATAGGACTGAAGTCAATCTCTGGAGTGTGTACAATTCTTTCCACCTGAGCTGGGTGCTCCACCCGAGCCTCAGTCTGCATATCAGACATAACAGATTTAAAGATAGGAACTTCAGTAGCTTTGGCATAATGTTTAATAGTGCCAAAAGATACCTGAAGAGTGCTAACTTTAGTCTGAGGATGTGAGATATCAGTCTGACCAGCATCAGTTTCCTTCTCCATCTGAGATTGTTTTTCAGGATCCTCTTGTTGGTCACCCTCTTTATCTTGATCCTTAGAACTGGAGGCATCACCAACAGCTTCCCTTCTCTCAGCCACCTTCTTCTTGAATAGCTCATCAAAATCAGCATTTTTCATCCTGAGCTTAGTCTTCCTGAATCCAGAGAACTCTGTCGGAAGCGGTGATCTCAACATTCCACCGGTCCCTCCTCCTCGAAGGAGGCTATGTTCAAACATCTCGGAAGAGTCCGGGTTGAGATATAGACCGTGGTTACGAAGTGCGAAGAAGAGATCCTGAAGGTCAGGATATGAGCTCAGCTCAGGGTACCTATCAAGAATGAACCGTTCCCCCTTGCTGCGCCACTCAGTTTCTTCTGCCTCTCCTTTCTTCATTTTTGGGCTCTCAGGATCAGTAGGATCAGATTGAATGAGCTCTGGTGCTGAGGGATTGAGAAATGGTTCACTCAGGAGCACATCTAAGTTTAGCAGATTCTGAGGTTCAGATTGATCTGAGGTCTGAACAGGTATCTCCTCAGTAGGAACCTGAGGTCCCTTGAATATTTCCTGAGAAATTTTATGCGAGCTCGAGAGAAGTTCAAAGTACCCTCGAGAAAAACATTTCTCGGTTTCTTCCTCATGCAATTGTCACAACCTGAGCCAGAACTTGCAGTTGAGATTTCAATCCTTGCTGGCCTTCAGGTTGGACTTCCTCAGTGTCACTGACCTCCTCCTCAGTAATAATTTAAAGTTTTCTGCGTTTCTGAGGGGCCAGTGTTTTTTCTTCAGAGTTTTTCCCTTCTCTCTTTTCACTTCCATCAGGGCTTTCCCCCTGGCTTGTTGGGCTTCAACATCTCCTTCTTCAGCGGTTTCCTCCTGAGACTTAGAGCTTTTCTCTTTCCTTCCTTTCAAAGTCTTCTTTGTTGTTGGTGGCTTGAACAGGATTTTTGACTTTGGAAAGGTGAGGAGTTGGCGAAGATGTCCTCTTCTTCTCTGCACATTTCCAAGATATATGCAATCTTGGTTGGACGAAGGATCTTCCCTTTGATGACAACAAACCCATTCACCTTCTGTACTTGCTTTGCTTGATCACTCACCACTTTGATTAAATAGTGTAGTCAGTTGAATGCAGTGGTGGGTGAATCTTCAATTGCCGCCATTAGTCTCAACTTCGGCGTGCTTATCTGTTCAAAGCTGCCGAACTTACTCATTATGCATTTACTCACAATGTCCAGCAATACTCGATATTTAGGCTTCAAATGCCTTTTATTCAGAGTTGCTTCGAACTTAACTGGATGATCTGCAATCCTATCCAGATATTCTTGCTCCCTACCCATCATATAAACCGTAGGGTCTTATCCTCTATCGCTTAGTTCATATATGTCATTAAGGTTCTTAGGAATAATGTTCAATTCCCTAACAAAATCCACATACTTTGAACTATGCTCTAAATGCGATACAGTTATCTGCGATTCTATACAATCTTCCTCATCTAATTTCAAATTCGAGATAAACTCTATTACCTCTTTTGCGTATTCTGCCTCTGGTTGATTCGCAACCAGGCAAGTAAGCTTTGTTAATCGAATCATATGCAACACTTCCTCTTCGTGAGTTGCATTTGATGAGCTTTCGAGAGAAACGATGTATTCATACCAAGGTTTGTTAGAGATGGCAAGCTTGTCGTATACCAAAAATGTCATTTTTGGAGAATTTTTTGTGAAGGGTTTTGAGAAAGATGAACAATTCTGGGCAATCGAAAGTTTTTGAAGCAGAGTGTTTTGAAGCATAGTGTTTTGAAGATGAAGGTTATTTGGAATTGGGCTTTGAAGGAATTCTTCAATAGATATATAGGATTTGATTCATGGAAAATCGTATAGATGAAGAAATCGACGGTCGAGATTAAACACCGACTAAATCGGGTATATGAAAGGACGATTTCACAAATATAACGGCGCCAATTTAACCTTATTGGTGATTAATGAACAGTGATTTAATTACTGTTCCTACAGACCATTGACTTTCTTCGTGTATTTCAAAGGTCCCGCCTAAATATTCCTTCAGGTGTTTTGTTATTTATTGCCAATGATTACTGAGATTCAGTTAGACAATAAATGTTGTTGGGATATTTTAGTTTTGATAAGTTATGCCAAAACATTATTAACTTATGTTATTCAAGCTATTCCGCAGATAACAAGTTAAGGGGGAACGAAAGAACAAATTGAGGGGGAACTCAAGAAATCAGAAGAAGATGATCGAGATCAGATGAATTAGATGAGTTCCAGAGTTAACTGATGAGCTGAGAAAATCAGAAGAAAAGAAAAAGCCAAAGCCAGCAAATCAGAAGAGAAGGTTGCAGATCAGAAGATGATCAAAAGAGACTGATCAAGATCAGACGTGATCGAGATCAGATATGAAGATGAGCAGATGAGACTGATCGAGATCAGACGTGATCGAGATCAGATATGATAATCTGATATGCCAACCTATTGCAGATGACCTAATGCTATCCTGAGATGATCCTGAAGATATGTTGATCTGATTAGTCGAAATGATCAAAAAAGCAAGAAGAAATCGGATATTTCGAGTCAAGATGTTCCGAACTTCAGAGAATCGAACTCAAGAAGTTTCGAGTGTCAAGATGCCCGATCGATAAGGTCCGCCAAGAGAAGTCTTCTTTGAATCAAGAACCTGAGACTCAGTAAGTTACTGAAGAACCTGAAGGCTCAGATAACCTGAAGGCTCAGAGAACCTGAAGGCTCAGATAACCTGAAAGCTCAGATAACCTGAAGGCTCAGATAACCTGAAGGCTCAGATAACCTGAAGGCTCAGATAACCTGAAGGCTCAGATAGAACTGAAGATCCTGAGACTCAGAAGATCCTGAAGAATATAACCGTTAGAGACTCAGAAGAAATTAAAGAATATAGCCGTTAGATTCAGCTGAAATGGACCAATGAGAGGAAGACGACAATCCTGAAAAGCTGCAAAAAGCTACAGAGTAGTATGGATTTGAATGTGATTCTCTCCAACCTGTAACATTCAAATCCACACTATAAATACAAGTTCTTCCTTTATTATCAAGTGTGGATGAATGTGGAAGAGTATAGAGAATGTAGCAAACGATGCTACAGAGCTAAGAAGATATGGGTTCAGTAGGTTCGCCCAAGGTCGTGTGCGGATGACGCGAGTCTGAAATATGGCCTCGATCAGTATACAATTTAAGGCATTCAACAGAATTGTGCTCCCAATCCTATATACTCAAGCATTCCCACCATAGAACACAGAGCAAGAAATACACGCATATATTCAAGAGTGTTCTACCCTAGATCTAAGCACAAATGCTATATCCTAAGCTTAGAGAGATTTTCCCATCCTTAGCATCGAGGCTAAACAAATGTAAGGGAAAATCTCAACCTAGTTGGAAACCAAACAAACCTTTACCCAAACTCAAAGTTAGGTTAAGATTGTTAGGTGAGTGTGAACTCGGTAAACATCTATCGGCAATCCCGTGAGGGAGATAAGTCTCGCTTGAGTGCGAACTCGGTAAACATCTATCGGCAATCCCGTAAGAGAGATAAGTCCCGCTTGAGTGCGAACTCGGTAAACATCTCGGCCATCCCGTGAGGGGTATAAGTCCCGCAGGTTAAGTTCGGTTAAGGTACCCCTGTGTTAAGGGAAGAGTGGATGTAGGACGGGTTTCGTCCGAACCACTATAAAATATCGTGTGTTCTTTACTGCTTTATGTTCATACATGCCATATGCATTCGATTAACAAGCAAAACAACACACATCGTTCTTAAAAGCAAAAAAATTGGTATCACCATTCCCTCACCCCTGTTTTATATGCATCACACGACATGTTTGCTTCCGCACGCGCAAAATCTGTTTTTAAATTCGGGACCCACAAATGTGTTGCATGAGTCAATACTTCTTCAGACTAATTTCCTCCATCAGTCTTACAGAGTTTTGACCTTGATAAAATGTCAGTATAATACTGAGTACTGAAAGGGGTCAGTATAGTACTGAGTACTGAACGAGGTCAGTATAATACTGAGTACTGAACGATGTCAGTATAATACTGAGTACTGAAAAAGTCAGTATAGTACTGAGTACTGAAAAAGGTCAGTATTAATACTGAGTACTGATCTTCAGAATATCTGAGTTTCCCAAGACTCAGAGTTCAGTACTTTCAATTTTATCCTGAGAAAACTTCATGCTTCTGAAAACCTTCAATTTTTCAGATTTGCTTCATTCACCTGGATCCAACATACCTAATTCAACGGATAGTTCCAGAAATCTTGATTCAGCCAAAGGTTTAGTCAAGATATCAACTATTTGTTTATCAGTATGAATTTTCTCCATTCTGATGTCTTTCTTCTCAACATGATCTCTGATGAAGTGATGTCTGATATCAACATGCTTACATCTGGTGTGCAATACCGGATTTTGTGTAATAGCAATTGCACTATTATTATCACAAAATATAGGTACTTCATTGGCTATAATCTTATAATCCCTCAATTGTTGTCTGAGCCAAAGAATCTGTGCACAACAGCTTCTTGCAGCCATGTATTCAGCTTCAGTAGTACTGGTTGCTACTAAGGTTTGTTTCTTTGAAAACCATGATATCAGTTTACTTCCAAGAAATTGACAAGTTCCTGTGGTAGACTTCCTGTCAATTCTACATCCTCCATAATCAGCATCTGAATAACCAGTTAATTCAAGGTTATCATCAGCTGGATACCATAATCCTCTATTCACAGTGCCTTTAAGATATTTCAGAATCTTTTTGGCAGCCTCCATTTGACTAGCCTTAGGATTAGGTTGGTATCTTGCACATATCCTAACAACAAATGTTATATCAAGCCTACTTGCTGTGAGATATAGCAGTGATCCAATGATCCCTCTATAATCAGTGTGATTTACTGATTTTCCTTCAGGATCAGGATCCATCTTGTAGTTAGTATTCATAGGAATTCTAACTGCATTGTAATTCTGTACGCCATACTTTGCAATCAGATCTCTGGTGTATTTTGCTTGATTGATGAAAATTCCTTCCTTAGTTTGTTTCACCTGAAGTCCAAGAAAGAAATTCATCTCTCCCATCATTGACATATCAAACTTTCCTTTCATCGGGGTAGAAAACTTTTCACACAACTGATGATTTGGAGATCCAAATATGATGTCATCTACATAAATCTGAACAAGTAAGATGTCTTTCCCATCTTCTATCCTGAACAGAGTCCTATCAACAGTTCCTTTGATAAAACCATGGTCAGTAAGAAACTGAGAAAGGGTATCATACCATGCTCGGGGTGCTTGCTTAAGACCATACAAGGCTTTCCTGAGCCTGTAAACTTGGTCATTCTGTCTGGAACCAGGAGGTTGTTCCACATAAACCTCTTCCTTAAGCACACCATTCAGAAATGCACTTTTCACATCCATTTGATAGACAGTGAATTTCATGTGGGCAGCATATGCAAGAAACAATCTGATGGATTCTAGTCTTGCAATAGGTGCAAAGGTTTCATCATAATCCATGCCTTCTTCTTGGGAATAACCTTGTGAAACTAGCCTTGCCTTGTTTCTCACAATGTTGTTGTTTTCATCTCTCTTATTCTTGAACACCCACTTAGTTCCAATCACATTGTGCCTCTTAGGTGTATCCACAAGCTCCCAAACTTCATTCCTTGAGAACTGATTCAGCTCTTCTTGCATAACAGTAATCCAAAATGAATCTTGTAGAGCTTCTTCAATCTCAGTAGGTTATTTTTCATATAGGAAGCAGCAGAACAAAGCACTTTCTCCATGGAACCTTCTTGTTTTGACACCATCTGATAGATCACCCACAATCTGACTTTTAGGATGACTATCCAACCATTTTCTCCTGGATGTTCCCCTTTCAGTAATATCCTCAACATCAGAAATGTTAGGTTCAGGTAGTTCATTATATTCAGGGAACAACATAAAAGGAGAAAGAGAATCATCTTCCTCAGGGGAAATTCCATTCAGAACATTGTCAGAGACATTTGTTCCCCTTTGGTTGATAGATTCGAGTTTGCCTCATTTGTGACCACATCTTCATCGGCATTACATACGATTACGGCTGGTGTATGTTGATTGATTGGTCACTTTTCAGTGTGTTGGCTTTCCTTCGATGGAGAATTTTCATCCCGAGTGTCACCATCCCGAGTTTTTCCATCCGAACTTCTTTGTGCGAGTCCGATTCACTCCATTCATAGAAAGTAAACTTCTTCTTTTTTTAGGTTCGAGAGGATGTTTTATCATTCTTTTTTCAGCTAAGTCCGGTGATTCTCTTGGTCGGGTTCTCTGAGCCATGTTCCTTTTTTTACGAACACAAGTAGATTCATCAAAAACAACATGAGGTGTTTCTTCCACAATAAAAGTCCTACGGTTGTAAACTCAAGGCTTTTCTTGACTTCAGAATATCCTAAGAATATCCCTTCATCAACTTTGCTATCAAAAGTTTTCAACTGATTTTTACCATTATTGTGTATGAAACACTTGCAACCAAACACAAGAAAGAAAGAAACGAGAGGCTTCCTTTCATTCCCGGCTCATATGGAGTTTTTCCTTGGTTCTTGGTCAAGTATGGATCATTCCGAGAGTAGCATGCGGTGTTGATAACCAAATTTCAAAATCTCTTAGGAATATCAACTTAAGCAATCATTGTCCTTGCACTTCTTTTCGAGTCCTATTTCTTTTTTTCAAAGAACACCATTACATTGTGGGGTCCTTGCAGCTGATGTTTCATGAGCTATTCTATTTGCTGCACAATAATCAGATATAATATGATTGATAAACTCAGTTCCTTTATCTGATCTGATTTTGACCACACTCAGATTCTTTTCAGTACTGAGCCTTTTCAGTAGTTCAGGCAGTTTTGTCTGATTCTCTTTCTTACTGAGTAAGAATATGACCCATGTGTATCTAGAGTAGTCATCAACTACCACAAGTGTGTATTTTCTGATACTAGTGCTCACAGGTGTTACTGGACCAAAGAGATCCATATGTAACAGTTGTAGTATTCTATCAGTAGAAACATCTACTTTGCTTTTGAAAGATGCTCTGATTTGTTTTCCTTTCTGACAAGCATCACATACATGTTCTTTACTGAACACTTCATTGGGTAACCCCCTCACAAGTGCTAATCTTGCAAGTTTGTTCAGGGTTTTGAAGTTTAAGTGATTCATTCTTTTGTGCCACAACCAACTGGTATCAGTTGAACTTTTTGCAACCAAACATGTATCTTTAGGAGTTGAACTCCAATCAGCAAGATACACATTTCCTTTTCTAGTACCAGTCAGTAAAATTTTCTGTGAAGTATTGTCTTTCACATAACATAAGTTCTTTGAGAACTCAACATTGAATCCTTTGTCACAGAATTGACTGATAGAAAGCAAGTTATGCTTTAGACCAGACACATATGAAACACTATGGATATGAATAGAGTCAACTTCAAGAGTTCCATATCCTTCAGTTTGTCCTTTTGAATTGTCTCCAAAAGTGATCTGTGGGCCTTTTTGCTCAACATAGTCAGTGATTAGTTGCTTATATCTGTCATATGTCTTGAACATCCACTATCCAGATACCATACAAAGAAGAGCCAATTCATTTCCACTCATCGGTCTTTATGTTGTCTTCATTATTTCGGTGCCCTTTCCCTTTACGAAAAAACACATCGGTTCTTAGGTACCCATTTGGTGTAGGGTCCCTACAGTTAATTTGTACCTTTTGGAACCCAAATCTACCTAACAACTCTAATTACTTTAGAGTGGCTGATTTGTCTCCCATAAACATCTACATACACATTCACCACCCTAGGTGCCTTGACAGTATCCTGTGTATGAGTGCCAGCCTTAACATGAACATGAGCCTTAGAGTCCTTCTTGGGTTCAGGCCTTTAGTTCAAGTGCTTTGGCTTTTGTGCAGCTGGTCTCTTGTAGGTCCCGAACGGGTTTGTGAGGGCGTAAGTCTAGAGGGAGGGTGAATAGACTTACGAAAACTTTTTCGTGCGGATCGGTGTGATTGCAGATTTCCTGATCAGAGTGCTAGTGAGTCAGTTTGGACTGATGTTCAATCTTACTGAGTGCCTGGGGGCAGATCAGTTTGATATCTGTCAGTTTAACCAAGAGTGCGGAAGCTTGTAAATACCCGTGTGAAAAACCAGTTTTATCAAATCAGATTCTTAAGTCGGGTTTTTCAACCGGTGACTAAGGTGTCAACTTCGACGATCGATTGCTTGGTGTGATCGAGCTTAACTTAGAACATGTATGCAGTTTTAAACTCAGTTGTGTGAATAGTGTAAAGCAATAAAGAAAGCAAGTAAATGCACACAAGATTTTATAGTGGTTCAGACGAAACCCGTCTTACGTCCACTCTTCCCTTAACACAGGGGCACCAACTTAACCAACTTAACCAACTGGATTTAGTTTTATGTGTTAGTCCAACACCCAACAGATGTTTATTGAGTTCACACTCAACCAAGAACGTAAATCGAAACTAGAATCCCTGATGCGAAATCTTTGCAGAACAAACTTAACCTAACTTTGAGTTTGGGTAAAGGTTTGTTGTGGTTCCAACTGGAAATCTATCCTAGTGTTTATGTAGCCAAATGCTAGTGGATATGATTTCTTGCTAAGAACTATGGTATGAACACTCTAAGAATATTCTTCAAATATGGTGTTCTTCGAGCGGAGATTTGCTGTAGCTTTTGCTTCTTTTGCGGTGTCTCCGTGTTTGTTCTTAGTCTTCTTCAATTTTGAAGATCGATCCCATTTTATAGACCTCGAAATCAAAGAGCCGTTGGAGAGCAATTTGAATTTCGAGCTATATTAGGTAGGCTGTAGGATATGATTGTGACGTGCTCCGAATATCGGTGTGGCAGTAGGCATGATTAGCGCCGTTTATGTCCGCAACATCGAATCTCGCATTATCAGCTCTTTTTGTGCACGTGTCGCTTTCTCCTTGGCTTCGCGAGACGACACTTCAGTAATTTGTGGGTTAGACGATTGATATTCCTTTTGTAGAATATTCGTCTTGTCTGGTGTATCATTTTGATTGACGCCAGATGTGAGCTGACTTGATCAGATAACTGATCAATATACCTTGTTGAGTCTTCTGATGCAGATTGTCTTAGCTCAATATGCAGACTCGGCTGACATAGGTCTTCAGGTCTTCTGGTAGTCTTCTGATCTTCAGGTGACTCTGAGCCTCAGTGTATTGATCATCACCGAAGTCTTGGGTTTATTCTTGAGTCTTGAGTTTATCCGAGTCTTGAGTTCATTTGAGTCTTGAGTTCATCGAGTCTTCTTGAGTTCGTCCCGAGTCTTGAGTTCATCCGAGTCTTCAGTGTCTTCTGTCTTCACCTGATCTTCTGACTTCTTTTCTTCTAATTTGTTCTTAGCCTTCTGATCATCTGATCATATATTCTGCTTCAGTAGTAGATGTCGCAACTGATGTCTGCTTCTTCGAAAACCAAGAGATCTGTTTTATTTTCGTAAACCGACATGAACCTGAGGTTGACTTCGTCGCCTTCGCAACCTCCATAATCAGAATCAGAATACCCACTAAGCTCTAGATTATCATATGATGGGTAAAATAAACCAAGGTTTACTATCCCCTTCAGATACTTGAGAACCGCTTTTACCGCTTCTAGGTGGCTTTGCATTGGATTTGCTTGAAAACCGCACATACACCTACCGCAAAAAGTGATATCCGGGTCCGGCCGTCGTCAGTATAGTAGAGATCCAATGAGAGCTCTATATTCTTTTCGATTAGTTTTCGACCCGTCCTCATCCGGATCCATCTTGAACCCGGTCATCATGGGAATTTCGGCTTCCTTACAATGTTGAACTCCAAACTTGGCCAAGAGATACTTTTGTGTGTGCCGCTGGCGAGATGAATATCCCTTCAGACGCTTTTGACTTGTAAACCCCAAAAGTAATTCATCCGAACCATCATGGACATCTCGAACTTCCTTGCATCAATTTCTTTGAACTTCTCACACGACTTCTTGTTGGGAGATCCAAAGATGATGTCGTCCACGTAAATCTGAACCATCAGAATATCTTCTCCATCTTCTATTCTGAAAAAGGCTCTGTCCACTATTCCTTTAGTGAATCCACTGTCTATCAAGAACCGAGAGAGTGTATCATACCAAGCTCGAGGAGTTTGTTTTAGACCATAAAGAGCTTTTCTTAAACGGTACACTTGATTGCCTTTTTCAAAGTCTATAGGTTGTTCAACATAAACTTCCTCTGCTAGTACCCCTTTAAGAATGCACTCTTTACGTCCATCTGATACACAATGAACCCTCGTGGGCAAAGATATGCCAAAAAAAAATGACCGAATGGCTTTTAAGCGAGCGATGGTGCAAAGGTCTCATCATAATCAATTCCTTCTGATTGTGAATATCCCTTAGCAACAAGTCTTGCCTTATTCCTAGTTATGACATTATTCTCATCTCTCTTGTTCTTGAATACCCACTTCGAGCCAATCACGTCTTGATGAGTTGGTCTGTCCACCAGTTTCCAAACTTGATTCCTCTCAAACTGTTCCAGCTCCTCTTGCATGGCTAGAATCCAACTTATGTCTTGTAGAGCTTCCTCTACTGTAGTTGGTTCCTTCAAAGACAGATAACAACAGTACATGGCACTGTCACCAATCTGATGTCTAGTTTTGACTCTATCAGATGGGTCTCCGATAATCAGATCAGTTGGATGATTGGTAATCCAGGTCCTTCTATTCTGATTTGCGTCTATTTGGAGAACATCATCCATTTCTGATAGTGGTTCATTACTAGTGATTGGGAGTGGTGCAGAATTATGATCCACTTGATAAGAACATGTCTCAGCTGATGTTGGACTCATCATGTGCTGATGTCTGTTCGTAGGAACTTCAGGAGTTCCCCCTGAACCAGATGGTTCAGTTGATACTGTATCAGCTGTACCAGCTTCTTCACTGACAGTTGTGCGTACCTTAGGGTCTGATTGACCTGTTGAATCAGTAAGATCAAGTTCTAGGATATACACTGTTACATGTTCAGCTTCTTTCTCCTTGATACTTAGCTGATCCATTTTCTGCGTATCAGGTAGCAGTTGATTTGGTACGACTTGTTCTGAGGCAGCTTTCTCTTGTTCAGAAGATGTCTCATCAAAGACCACACGGGGTGTTTCTTCGACAACTAGGGTTCGTTTGTTGTAAACCCTAAAAGCCTTGCTGGATGAGGAATATCCTAAGAATATACCCTCATCTGACTTAGCCTCAAAAGTCTTCAACTGAATTTTCCCATTGTTGTGAATGAAACACTTGCACCCAAAAACATGAAAGTATGAAACACGAGGTTTTCTGCCCTTCCACATTTCATAGGGTGTTTTGAAGTGAGTCTTTGTCAGAGAACATCCGTTCTGAGTGTGGCATGCAGTGTTGATTGCTTCTGCTCAGAAACGGCTTGGTGTCGCATGTTCAGCTAACATAGTGCGAGCAGCTTCCTTGAGAGTTATGTTTCTTCGTTCTGCTACTCCATTTTGTTGTGGTGTTCTTGCAGCTGGCGTTTCATGCTGTATACCAAACTCAGTGCAAAAATCAGTAATAAAAGGGTTCAAAAATTCTGTACCTTTATCTGATCTGATTTTTACTATGCTGACACCCTTTTCGTTTTGTAGTTTCTTGAGCAGCTCGGGTATCTTTGTCGTTATCTCGTTCTTCTTGTATAAGAATATAACCCAAGTAAACTTGGAATAATCATCCACGATTACCAGAGTATATTTGCGTCCACTGAGACTGACTGGTGTAACTGGTCCGAATAGATCCATATGGAGCAGTTGCAGTACTCTACTGGATGCTGGTCCATGTATTCCTTTGAATGAAGCTTTAACTTGTTTTCCCTTCTGACATGTGGCACATGTCTGATCCTTTGAGAATACTTCATTCGGAAGTCCCTCAACCAAAGGCACCCTAGCTATCTTGTTAAGAGTCTTGAAGTTCAGATGACTCATTCTTTTGTGCCAGAGCCAACTACTACTCTTGGAACTCTTAACAATTAAGCATGCATTTCTTGGGCAACTGTTCCAATCAGCTGTGTAGATCGTGCCTTTCCTTGAACCAGTTAGCAAGATTTGTTGAGTAGCTCGATTCCTAATCGTACACTTGTCACTCGAGAACTCAACGCTGAATCCGTTGTCGCAGAATTGTGATACTGATAGTAGATTGAGCTTTAATCCTTCGACATACGAGACTCCAGTTACTTGTACATCATCATTCTCTAAGGTTCCAAATCCTTTGGTAAAACTAAAGTTATCATCACCGAAGAGTACACGTGGGCCTTCTTGTTCTTTGTAAGAGCTAAGGAGATGTTTGCTTCCAGTCATGTGCCTTGAGCATCCACTATCGATGTACCAGATAGTTGCTTGTACACCTCCTTTGGAATTGGGTCCTGAGGGGTTAGTGGTGGATTTAGAGATCCACACAAACAGGGCACTTCTATTGTAATCAGATAGATCAGAAGGCCTGATTTATCTTCCATACATATCAACATAATCAAACGTCTCTTTATATGCTTTCTGATTTGTATGATTATTCGTGTGAGCCTTGAGTGAATCAGAAGACTTGGGATTTTTCTTTATATTTTATCTTCCTTTAACCCAATGGGGCTCAGGTGCAGTAGCCCTAGGTCTCTGGTTATAAGGGTAGGTACGACTGCTACCATTAAAAGATTCATATCTTTTTGGCATAGGTGGTCTTTGCAGTTTACCTATAGCTTGCTTATTAGGCAGCTGACCTCGATTGGGTCTCAGATTAGATTTCCTTTTTACGTGTGTTGTCTCTTCGATACCTAATCTGGCCGATCGAGTTGAGGGTTTCTTGAAGAACCGGGTTCTTCTGTTGATTCCTCGGTGATGCTTAATCGATTGGGGTCCATTTCATTTCCTTTTCGATTAGGCACTTGCATTTTACTTGCTCATGGTGTCTCTTTCCTTATCGATTACATGTTTAGCTTTTTTGTGTATTTTTGTCGAGACTCGTTTGATTACACCCTTCCGAAGTAAACCAAAAGCGGGGCTTTTTGAGGATGTAGAAGGGTTCTCATACCCAATTTCCTTCTTGTTAGTCGGCGTTCAAAAATAGGTGTTCATATCTTGAGCGGTTTTTGATGACTTCGTGAAAACCTCTATTTTCTTGCGCAAACTATCCTCGATGAGATTTTAGACTCTCATGTAGTCGGAATAGCTCATCAAATTTAGCTTGAAGGATTTTTGAAATCATCGACTTGTTGTTTTGTTGATTGCTAGTTGATATTTGATCTCGCTTCTCCCCGATCGAAGATTTAACCTTGAGCGTTAAGTTTCTCCATTTACCTTCGGCGATTTAATTTGATTTCGATTCAAAATTTTATCTTGTGGCGTTCTCTTTAACAAGCTGATTATTTCGATCCTTAGCTTGTCATTTTTAAACTTCCACTATTGTATAAGTGTCTCTCATGATCGAGAGATCATCAACAATTGCTCAGAGTAGAGTCGCAAGTCAATCTCTCCAAAGCGGTGTGCTAATAATACCGGTGTGGAAATTGAAAAAGGTAAGGTTTGGAGGTTACCTCAGATTGGTCTTCCTCCTCGCCATCGAGCAGATTTCATCGTCATCCTCGAGAGAATATCGATCTTCATGGTCGAGGAAATCAACAAAGATCGCTTATCGATGTAAATCTTCACGAGATGAGTAGCAAAATTTAATCCTCGAAAAGCGGATAGGAATCATCAATCCTCGACGTGTCGCAAGAACCATGGCTTTTTTCGGTCTTTGAAGCGTAGCTCTCTTTTGTTCCATTCTCTTCTCTTTCTTTGGGAGTCGTGCCGGCAATGAGTCAGAAGTGACCTAGTTTCAAGCAGTTGAAGCATGATCCACTATCCACGAAACTTCCTCTCGCCGGGTGAGATACTCGTCTGTAGGATCTGTCGGTGACTTTCCTTTTCGATTGTAGTCCGAACTCCTTCATTAGATCTGTTATCTCTTCTCTAAATCGGCCCGATCATCTCTTTTATCATCTCTGTGATCCCGCCCGATCATCGGATCTATTCCTTTGTAGTGATCCGTCACCGGTTGGCCTCTGTTTCTTTGTTGTCTTGATAGTCCTTGTAGAATCTGCGATACTTACCAAGTTGAATATTCGATCTTTCAAGTTTCACGGTAAGTAGAGCGATGCATTACCTTGGCTTATGATGTTTCAATAGGTTGATGGCCTTTGATCTGCTTCTTTGGTTGCTTTGAATGCTGGCCCGATTTAGATGTGGAGGTTGAGGCTTCAAAGAAGCGTCTCGTCTTCATCTGCTTGCCCTCTTTCGATTAAATCGAACTCATGGGCTTTAAGGCTTAGGAATAAGCTACTTGGCTTCATCTTGGAAATGTCTTGGCAATCCTTGATTCTGGTGACTTTCATGTCCCATTTCTTGGTGAGGATCTCAAGATCTTGTAATTGATGTCTTTGTCGACATCTCTCTTCCAAGTTCTCGTAGCTTGTTTCTCGACATGGTGATCCTCCCATCGAGCTCGTTGATGGTCTCGTTGGGCAATATTTTGAGCTTTTTCGAACTTCACCCGATTAAATTTTGTAGTCGGGTTTGTCTTTGATCCGATCATTTCCTTCGCAATATCTCAACAAGAGTATCCCACATTTGTTTTGCAGTCTTGAGATACTTTATCTTCTCTTTGGTGACTTTATCCATCGTCTTCATGATTATATGCCTGGCGATTGTATCTAGAGTATACAACTTTCTTTCTTCTGCATCCATCGTTTGAACTTTTTCGAACAAGGCTTCAGTGCATGATTCGGATCTCCTCCAACTTATTTGGGTTGTCGTGATATATGATGATGGGTCCTCGTTCAATGACTTCCATCATTCTGCCGCTTATCGATCCCAGATGGTTGCACATGTATATAGTCCAATCTGCATACTCATCAATTGAAAACTTAGGCAAATCATGATACATACCTTAGGTATTATCCATGCTGAGTGATTTTGAAAACGAATGAGTTTTGAAAACGGTTTTTCAAGATCTGTTCAAATGACCACAAAGATTCTTCCTCAAGAATCGATGATACTCAAAAGCCGATTGGTGCAGTAGAACCCCGCTTTCGATACCAATTGTAGGTCCCGAATGGGTTTTGTGAGGGCAGAAGTCTACAGGGGAGGGGTGAATAGACTTCTGAAAACTTTTAGTGCGGATCAAGTGTGATTGCAGATTTCTTGATCAGAGTGCTAGTGAGTCGATTTTGATCGATGTTCAATCTTCTTGAGTGCTGAGGCGAATCGGTTTGATATCTGTCGGTTTAACCGAGAGTGCGGAAGCTTGTAAATACCGTGTGAAAAACCCGGTTTTATCAAATCGATTCTTAAGTCGGGTTTTCAACCGGCCGACTAAGGTGTCAACTTCGATCGATCGGTTGCTTAGTGCGATCGAGCTTAACTTAGAATATGTATGCGATTTTAAACTCGGTTGTGTGAATAGTGTAAAGCAATAAAGAAAGCAAGTAAATGCACACAAGATTTTATAGTGGTTCAAACGAAACCCGTCTTACGTCCACTCTTCCCTTAACACAGGGGCACCAACTTAACCAACTTATCCAACTTAACCAACTGGACTTAGTTTTATGTGTTAGTCCAACACCCAACAGATGTTTATTGAGTTCACACTCAACCGAACCAGAAATCAGAAACTAGAATCCCTAGTCTGAAATCTTGCGGTAACAAACAAACTTAAGTTTGGGTAAAGGTTTTGAGTGGTTCCAACTGGAAATCTATCCTAGTGTTTATGTAGCCAAATGCTAGTGGATATGATTTCTTGCTAAGAACTATGGGATGAACACTCTAAGAATATTCTTCAAATATGGTGTTCTTCGAGCGGAGATTTTGCTGTAGCTTTTGCTTCTTTTGCGGTGTCTCCGTGTTTGTTCTTAGTCTTCTTCAATTTTGAAGATCGATCCCATTTTATAGACCTCGAAATCAAAGAGCCGTGGGAGAGCAATTTGAATTTTGGGCTATATTAGGTAGGCTGTAGGATATGATTGTGACGTGCTCCGAATATCGGCGTGGCCGTAGGCATGATTACCGTTTATGTCCGCAACGTCGAATCCCTCATTATCAGCTCTTTTTGTACATGTGTCGCTTTCTCCTTGGCTTCGCGAGGCGACACTTCTACAATTTGTCCGTTAGACGATTGATATTCCTTTTGTAAAATATTCATCTTGTCTGGTGTATCATTTTGATTGACGCCAGATGTGATCTGACTTGATCAGATAACTGATCAGGCTACCTTGTTGAGTCTTCTGATGCAGATTGTCTTAGCTCAATATGCGGACTTACCGATATAGGTCTTTAGGTCTTCGGTAGTCTTCGATCTTGGTGACTCTCGAGCCTCGGTGTATCGGTCATATACCGAGTCCTCGGTTTGTTCTTGAGTCTTGAGGTTTATCCGAGTCTTGAGTTCATCCGAGTCTTACGTGTCTTTGTCTTCACCGATCTTGACTTCTTTTCTTACGATTTGTTCTTAGCCTTCCGATCATCGACCTTATCCGGGTCATCCGATGCTTCGACTTGACCTATACATATTGAGTTCCCCCTCAATATGTGACCTATCTTTTACATCAGCTATCTATACATTTTAGCTGGTCATCTTAATCTGATTCTAAGTCATCATCACTAATGGTGTCCGGCCGGTCCTATTACAAGTTGTTTTGGAACTTCCATCAAAACTTAAATACAAATTTCCCAACATCTCTGTCTCTGCTGACTTGGGTTCAAGAAACCTTTATCCTTAGGCAAGTGGGGTTTAGGTTGCCTGTACTGAAATTGGGGTCTTTCAGTAATCGAGGACTTAGTCTTTTTCAGGTTGAGAATATCTATCTTTGAGTGTTTCTCTTCCGAAAATTCCTCGATGGTTCGGTCTTGAGATCTCTTTAGGTTGGTATTCTTAGCCTGAGGCTTTGAAGTACTGGCCTGAAGATTTCCTTTTGAGTGTTCAGGTTTTCTAGCCTTTTCCTGAGGTCTGGGCTTTCTTCCCTGAACCTTCAGTTTTTCTTAAACCATAGGTCCTTTACCCTTGTCTAAAACTCTGGGCAGTTCTTCAGTAAGAAGATTAGATTCCACTGGTTTAACAAAGACAGTCTTGGTGCTACTAGAAATAAAGATCGAGAAGACCTTGTGAGGTTCCTTTGGAATGTATCCCAATCCGGCTTTTTATAGTTGCGGTGTCTTTGATAACTCAATTTCATCTATCACTTTAGATACGTAATTCAATAGAGCTAACTTTCTCTGCAAGACTATCCTCACATTTCTTTAGAGTTTCATGCTTCTCAAAGAGGTCATTGAACTCGATTCGATAAAAGTGAATCTCCTCAGTGGATTTCTCTAATTTTCCATTCAGGATCTCTATCATCTTCTCTTTTTCTGAGAGTTGCACTTTCAGAACATCTAGTTCATCAGTAGTTCCCATCAATTGAGAAGTGATCTCAGCATTTTTAGAGTCTTTCCACTTGATTCTCGTGATCGGTTCCTTGTTCGCTCTTGAGTTTCAATGGAGAGTTCTTGTAATACGTAATAGTCCTTCATAAGATTCTCAAATGAATCCATCAGGTCAAAGTAACTGTTTACAGTTGAACTTGAGAACTCATGTGCTTGTGTAGGAGCAACAACAGAGATAGAAGAATTTACCTCCTCCACAGCCATAAGATAAATATCATCAACATCCACTATCTCGAGAAAATCTCATCATCGAGGAACTGGAACCTTCTTGAATGTTCTTCTTCCTCGATAATCATAGCTTTTCTTCTTTGGAGAACTTCTTGTCTCTCTTGGCTTGTCTTTCCTTTCTTTCTTTAGACTTAGCTTTCGGGGTCATATTCATATTGAAAGTGACCTTTCTTCTGACAGTTGTAACATCTGTTGGCATCATCATCCTGATCACTTTCCTCCTTGGTCTTGGAGTCTTTCTTTTTGGATGAGGATCCTTCAGCTTTTTGGTCCTTTCTTTTCTCAGTATATCTGTCCTCAGCTTTTGAGTCTCTTTTGTACCTGTGATTCCTGTAATATTTCATATATTTCCCATATTTGCTGTTGAGTCTTTCAAACCTCCTAGCCATTAGTACTAGCTTATCCTCCTGCACATCCTGATTTTTGGTAAGTGAGTTCTCAGACTCTCTAGACTTACATGATTTCTCTTTGGCTTTGAAAGCCACATTCTTGCTAGATGAAAAATCATCTTTGCTGTCAGATTTCTTAGATTTCTTGTCAATCACAAACTCATAAGTTTTCAGTTCAGAGAAAACTTGTTGATATGGCATGGAATCAATATTTTTGGTGTTTTCAATCACCACAGCATGTATATCCCATTTCTTAGATAATCCTCTAAGAATTTTCAGTGCCACTTCTCTCTGTGGGTATCTTTTCCCAAGAGCATTCAGATCATTCATGATGCTAGTGAATCTGACCTCAAGTTTGTCAATGGATTCACTATCTTCCATTTCAAAGCTATCAAACTTTCTAATAGCAACATAAAGTTTGTTTTCCTTAATATGATATGTGCCTTGACACATAACAACAAGTGTGTCCCATATTTCTTTTGCAGTTTCACAGTGAGAAATCATCACCATAACACCATCATCAATAGTGCTATACAAAGTATCTTTAGCAATGTAGTCAAGATTGACTAACTTTCTCTCATCAGGAGTAAGTTGATCATCAGATTTTGGAAATTCATCTCTGGGATCATTTCTCTCAGTATCAGTGATTCTGGGATTCACAACAGTAAATTTGAATGGTCCTTCAGAAACCACTCTCCACATTCTTTCATGTTTTGAATACAGATGAGCCTGCATTCTTAATCTCCATAGGTCATAGCTCTCAACAGAGAACATAGGAAGTTTCTTTGAAGGCATGATGACTAAGCCTTGTAAGATATCAGCAAACAGATCTATTCAGTAGACCACCAAAGTCTTTCAGCAAATTTAGACTATGGCTACCAAAGCAAGTGGTCAAATTGAACCACTGCTCTGATACCACCTGTTGGTCCCGGTGCTAACGAGTCTCACACGTGTATGAGGGGGGGGGGAATACACGTGTTCAGTGATTTTTAAAACTTTTCTTTCACTGAGGTCAGATGGGTCAGGTTGTCCTGATGATTTGGCCCTGAGAAGCACAGATTGCCCCGAGTCAAAGTCTACTGAGACAATGATCCTGAGCTGCTTTCAGAAGCTTCAAATTAGCCCAACTGAGCCTGAGTTTATCAGAGATCCTGAGCTGCTTGGATCAGATAATTATCTTACTGAACCCTCAGTAGAGTTAGTTCAGTTTTGGTAACTATCTGTTCTAGCTACTCAAGTGTGCGGAATGGTTGGCCCTGTGTTTGTACTCGTTTTAGCTTTGCTGAAGATCTTCGTTTTAGTGGATTGGTTCCAACTGAATATCAGTTAGATGCAAGTTCAGTGGATTGGTTCAGTGATTAAGGCCGTGATCAGTTAGATGCAAGTTCAGTGGATTGGTTCCAACTGAATATCAGCGAATTATGCTTTCAATGAAAAACATGCAACAGATAATAATGCAGTACAGAAAGCAAAACAACACAATAATTATAGTGGTTCAGAGACTCAAGCTCCTACGTCCACTCTCTCTGACCTTCAGAGAAATTCCTTAACCACTTCCTAAAGCTTTCTGGCTAACTCACTGTAGCTTACTCACTTTTCTACTTTGAGTTTTCTGGCTGAGTCACTGCAGCTTACTAACTCAAACACACACAAGTGTTCAGACTACCACAAGTAGCTTACTAACTTCTTCTCTAGAGTTTTTTGGCTAACTCACTATAGCTTACTAACTCTTTACAACTCCAACTCACCAACAGACACACACAAACTACCTTACAAAGGGTTTGGGTTTCTGGTTGGTTTCCAACTAGGATGAAATATCCTTTACAATAAGAACAATGCAAAGGATAGGATATCTCTACTAAGCTTTGGATATTTCTTATCAATCTAGGCTT
Source organism: Stenogyne calaminthoides (assembly GCA_037126765.1). NCBI lineage: Eukaryota > Viridiplantae > Streptophyta > Magnoliopsida > Lamiales > Lamiaceae > Stenogyne > Stenogyne calaminthoides. Next base: position 9,699,286 of record JBBCBC010000024.1, on the reverse strand, counting down.
AGTGAATGAGCTCTCTTCAATGTGAAACACTTGGGAAATTCTAGGTTTTTCGAGTGCTTCAATTTACAATAATACGAATGAGCTCTTAAGTTGCTTTCAAATTTCCGTAACCTCTCAATGTAAAGGGTCACTAGTATTTATAGGCAACTTCACCAAGGTCACTCTTGAAAAACTATCCGTTGGAGGAGATAGCTTCATGAGTGTTCTCTTATGGTGTTTGATGAACGACTATATTTAGGGTTTGAATACTCCCTTGCATGTTTTAGGAAATATGCATTCATGTAGCCAATCACCACTTTTTGCAGTCTGGAACATAGTACTACTGACATGCTTCATGGTGACTGTCGCTTTTCAATTGTCGATGAAAGTACGATCTTTGTCTTCCTCGATTGGTTCTTGTCTTGATAAATGTAGACAAACATAACGGCTCTTTTTGGTCAATCTCTCGAATGAGATAACCTTAAACAACACTTAGACTTAGTTCCTTTTTATGCATATATGAATATGCAGGGCAATATCTATTTTTTACGAATATTCGCATTTTTCTCGGTTTTGTAGTCTTTTAGATAGATATTATTGAGCCTCGGAACATTGGGTTATCTTGAGTATTGATATCTTCTTGAGTCTTTAGTAAACTGAGTCTTGATATCTTGAGTCTTGATGTCTTGATTCTTGATGTCTTCTCGAGTCTTGATTGTCTTCTATGACATCTTGAGTCTTGATGTCTTGATGACTTCTTGAGTCTTGATGACATCTCGAGTCTTCTTGATGATATCTTGAGTCTTGATGACATCTTGAGTCTTGATGTCATCTTGAGTCTTGAAACTTTAGTACTTATCGAGTTTCTTGAAACTTTTTGAGTCTTGATTTCTTCAAAAACTTCTTGAGTCTTGGTTTCTTCAAAACTTTCGAGTCTTGAGTTTCTTCAAACTTTCTTGAGTCTTGATTTCTTCAAAAACTTTCGAGTCGAGTCTTGAACTTTTCTTGAAACTTTATCGAGTCTTCGTAATCTTGAAACTTCATCGAGTCTTGAATCTTCACAAACTTACTAAGTCTTCAGAATCTTCAAAATCTAACCTGATCTATATCTGCTGACTATACATGGTGCAGATAACTTCCTGAACACTCTATACTGAATCCTAACTCAGACTATCAAGATTATCCTGAACATGTCATACTCAGGGGTTTTGGGATCTAATCAAAATCTCTTTATTAAATTCATCTCCCAACAAACCACATGAGGTGTTTCTTCTACAACTAGGGTTCGTTTGTTGAAGACCCTAAATCTTTGCTGGATGAGGAATATCCTAAGAATATACCCTCATCTGACTTGGCATCGAAGGTTCTCAACTGACTCTTCCCATTATTATGTATGAAACACTTGCACCCGAACACATGAAAGTAGGAAACTCGAGGTTTTCTACCCTTCCACAGTTCATAGGGTGTTTTGAAGTGAATCTTAGTCATAGAACATCTATTCTGCGTGTGACATGCAGTGTTGATAGCTTCTGCCCAGAAACGACTTTGTGTTGCATGTTCAGCTAACATGGTGCGTGCAACTTCTTTAAGTGTTCTGTTTCTCCGTTCTGCTACACCATTTTGTTGTTGTGTTCTGGCAGCTGACGTCTCATGCTGTATACCAAACTCAGAGCAAAAATCAGATATAAACTGGTTCAAGAATTATGTACCTTAATCTGATCTGATTTTCACTATGCTGAGACCCTTCTCATTCTGAATCTTCTTGAGAAGTTCAGGTAGCTTTGTCGTAGTTTCACTCTTCTTATACAAGAATACAACCCAGGTGAACTTGGAGTGATCGTCCATGACCACCAGAGTGTATTTGTGTCCACTAAAACTAAGAGGCGTAACTGGTCCAAATAGATCCATATGGAGCAGTTACAATACTCTGATGGATGGAGGCGAAGGTATCCCTAGGTTTCTAATTGTAAGGGTAGGTACGAATGCTACCATTAAAAGATTCATATCTTTTTGGCATAAATGGTCTTAGCAGTTAAACCTTAGCTTGCTTGTTAGGCATCTTGGACTGAGTCGACTTCAGCTGAGACTGTCCCTCACGAGATGGTCCAGACTGAGGCCTACTCTGCTGATTCGGCTGAGGTCTCTTCAGAGGAAAAAGATTATTCTGTTGATCCCTCGGCTGATGTCTGATCAGTTGGGGTCCATTTTTGTTCCCTTTTTGATCTGACACTCGCCTTGCCTGGTCAGCTGATCCTTTTCCCTTATCGTCTGATTTGATTTTTTCGTGTATCTTGATCGTAAACTTCGTTTTAGTTACACTTTTTTCCGATGTGTACCAGATGGGGCTTTTTGAGGATCCGAAGGGTTCTCATACCCAATTCCTTCTTATCGGTTTGTAAATGACGAAAATAGTTGTTCAGATCTTGAACGGTCTTAGATGATTTCATAAAAACCTCTATTTTCTTACGCAAATGTCCTCAATGGTTTTCAGATTCTCATGCAGTCGGAAGAGTTCATCAAACTTAGCCTGAAGGACTTTGAGTTCTCCAGCTTGTTGTTGATTGAGAGATAATTGTTCCTTAACCAAACTTTTCGATCAAGAAGATCGACTTTTCGAAACTCGGTTCTATAGTCATCTTCGAGCGATTGTCGGTGATTTTGGAGAAATTCCCCCCACGAGACGGCCAAAAGATAGCTTTCACATGAATGAATTCCAAACGGATGATTGTGGATTATTATTAGTGGGGTCAATGTGTAATCGACTGCATGCGATCTCAGGGTCGATACCGATCATATCTTTGTGTGACCATGTAAATACATCGAAGTTTCTTTTGAGAAAGTCGATGAGTTCCCCCTTCAGGTCGCCTGGTATCTTGGAGCCTACGATGACTTCTAGGTTAGGCCGAGCTGGGTCTACTTTGAGTTTCTCGAGCTCTTCCCCTGGTACTGTTCTTGGACCATCCTGTCGGGGGTCATCAATCTCAGCCTCCAGTTAAACTCCTCAGGCTCAGGCACCATTCTTGGATCGAGGTCGTCGTGGCTCCTCTTCTTACTTGTCTTTTTAGTTTTCAATTCGTTATATTGTGTTTTGTTGTCTATTACCAGTATATGGTTGCTAAATTTAAGTATCGAATTGAAATGAGACAAAGAGTAAAGCAAACAACCCCTTGCATCCACCTGGTCACCCTTAACAGTGCCGACCAGCCCACTCTTGGTGGGGATTCTTACACAAAAATAATAGGTAGAGGACGCAGCCTCAAACTCGTGCTCAAATGGCCTCCCAAGAAACCTATTGTAGGTACTCTGAAGGTCGATAACAAGAAATCTAGAAGCCTAGTATTCCTAACCTTCTCATCTAGGGAAGATACTAGCTCGACTGATAGGTAGATCATACCGAGTGGCTTCACTGTCGCATTCCCGAAGCATTTCACAGTGTGGTCGCACGGGGTGACATATGCCTCATAGTCCCCGAGATGGTCTATGATCTTCTTGAAGAGGATATTGCAGAAAGCTTCTCCGTTGACCAGTAGTCGGCACACAGTTGTCCCCATGATGTTGGCCTTAATCACGAGGGGATCAATGTTTGGGTATACAATTCCAACTTTGTCTTTTTCGCCAAACTCGATCTTGTCGGTCTCTTCGGTTACAGTAAGGAGTGGTAGGACCATCTTTTTGGCATTCTCCATCGACCTGAAGAGGTGGATGAAGCATTTCTCGTCCCTGAATATGGGCATAGACATGACCAGGTGTCATGCCTAAGGCCTCCATCAGCTTCACCGGAATGGATTCCTTTAATGGTTTGAAGCTACCGGGTGCGTTGTACTGGCCCCCAATTTTCTTGGAGCTTTTCTTCGGCTCCTGACTTCTTTTGTCTCAAAAAGTTAGGATTCCAGTAGCTCCATTGTATGAATGAGATCACTAGCCCATCTTTGGAAGTCGGCATAGCTAGTCGGGTATTCGGCGGTCATACGCTGCCATAACTTGGTCCCTTTCCTGAGGCCGTAAATGGCCCCAAGCAGTTTCGCCTCATCCCTTATGAGATATCCTTCAAGGATGAGCCTGTCGATCCTTTTAAAATAGGATCAATCCTACTCGATTTTTCCTTGTTGCGTGTTCATGAGGCACTCCCTGGTCGCAGGTCAGGGTGCCATCGCCGTATAGTGGCTCAGAAATAGTTTAACGAGCTATTCGAAAGTGTCCACCAAGAAAGGTGGTAGCGAGGTGAACCACATGTGTGCTTGATCGCTCAAAGTTAGTGAGAACAAACTGCATTTGGTAGCATCGGATGCTCCCATAGATGTAGGAATTGTACTTCGCCACATGGACCTTTGGGTCTGAGTTCCCGGTATACCAATCTAGAGCCGCTATGCTGATTTTTCTCTAGGTAGGTGCCAGAGTGACCATGGTCCCAAGTGGAGAATATGGGAGGACGAGGTTATTGTCTGCCCCCGTCGGCCCGTTTTGATTTCCCACTAATTCCAACAGTTGTTGGACTGTCCAGGCAAGCGCCGCAACTTGGGCATCGCGAGGATCTCTAGTCGGGATGGCCCCCTACCCGTCACCATGGTGGATGACCAAATTTCTTGGCAACTCGTCATGGTGCAAGTTAGTGCCATGGCGAGGTCGCACTCCACTTGCTCCGCATGTCGAGGTTGGGAATAAGCTTTATCCTCGCCCCCACCAGTGCCTTCCTTGCCGCCTGGCTTCCGAGGTGTGTGAACACATTATTCGAGCCTGCTGGTCTTTCCAGGATCCGGTAGTTCCGGATGATCGCGTGCTTCGCCGAGTTTGGCCTGTTGATCGTCCCTTTTCGATTAGGATGCCCTTACCCTTGGACGTTCCGATGTCGTGGGCGGTCTTTTTGACCGGGGGCTGCTACTCCTCCTCGTCGAAGGCGAGGGATTTCTTGTTGAGAATGGCCATAGTGGCCCTTTCATCCTCCGGTGTTTGAACGAGGTTCCACTAGTCAGGAGTGACAGTCGGGGCTCCTGGCGGGTTCGCTGTGAGCTCTGAGAGGCCTCGACACCATCGCGAGTGTCAGTTTCATGTACGGCAACATTACCTTAATTGATCGACATTGCAAGATGAGTTTCAGATTTTGCAGAAATATTTCCCACAGACGGCGCCAATTGTTGCAGTTGATTGTAAATTCGCCAACTAAACAATAATTATACAAGTGATTGTACGTTTAAGATGATCAAAGCAAGTAAATAACAGGTAATTGGTGACCCGGTTCTTCATATGAACAAGACTACGTTTGGGGGCGTCCAAGTAAGGTATGTGTTTATAATATATCTGCCTAAAGTCTAGAATGTTCAACCTTTTTACAAGTGTGGCCGTATAGGCCTATTTATACTACGATCCCCACCTCTTGGGCAGGAATTTACATAAGGAAATATGCCCTGAAAAAGGCTTCAATCCCGTAAGCCGCTGATTTCGCCTCACCAGGTCAGAGGTAGCCATCTTTAATGTGCTCCAATCGAGGGTCAAACTTCGGGGTTGGATCTCGTTGCTTGATAGGTGTTTTGTTTGACTATTAAGATATGTGACTCTGATTGTTGTAAGTCATCTCTGGCCTGAGAAGGTCTTGAGTGCAAGTCGTCTCGTGACCTGCAAAATTCTTTGATGTGGTCAGCTTGCGACCTTCGGATATCTTGGATGGAAGTCGCCTCGCGAGCTGCAATTTCTGTGACCTGGGTGTGACGTTCTTAGCCCTGATGGATAACCTGAACACGTGGCCATTCATCGGTGGTCTACATTAAAAATGGTAGTCGGCGATCGACTTGCCGCTTACGTGACTGGTCCAAGGGTCGGATTTATCTATGCTACAACAACACTCATAATCATACTGATCATAACACCCATGAAGAGATGTATGATTATGTAGATGCTTATGGGAGACAAATCAGGCCTTCTGATCTTGATGATTACCATAGAATTGCCCTGTTTGTTTGGATCCCGAAAGGTAACACTAACCCCTCAGGACCCAATCTTACTGGGGTACCTAAAGCCTGATCTGATTGCAGGTTCGCGTGGGTTTGACCAATAAAGGAGGTGTACAAGCAACTATCTGGTACATCGATAGTGGGTGCTCAAGGCACATGACAGGCAACAAGCATCTCCTCAGTTCATAGATAGAACAAAAAGGACCACATGTACTCTTTGGTGAAGATAACTTTGGTTTTACCAGAGGATTCAGAACCTTAGTCAATGATGATGTACAGGTTTCTAGAGTCTCGTATATCGATGATTTAAAGCATAACCTATTATCGGTTTCATAGTTCTACGACAACGAATTCAGTGTTGAGTTCTCGACTGATCAGTGCACTATCAAAAATTGAGTCACTCAATATATTTTTCTTACTGATTCCAGAAAAGGAATGATCTACACTGCAGAGTGGGATAGTTGTCCAAGAAATGCATGCCTAATTTTTAAGAGTTTCAAAAGTAGCAGTTGGCTCTGGCACAAGAGAATGAGTCATCTGAACTTTAAAACTCTTAACAAGATAGCCTGATGTCCTTGGTTGAAGGGTTCTCGAAGGATCAGACATGTGTCGCATGTCAGAAGGGAAAGCAAGTCAAGGCTTCATTCAAAGAAATTCCTTCACCTCCATCTAGCAGAGTATTGCAACTGCTCCACATGGATCTTTTTGGACTAGTTATACCACTGCGTTTCAGCGGACACAAGTACACTCTGGTGACTGTGGAAGATTTCTCCAAATTCACCTGGGTTGTATTCCTTTATAAAAAGAATGAAACTACAACTAAGATACTTGAGCTGCTCAATAGATTACAGAATGAGAAAGGTGACAGTATTGTAAAGATCATATTAGATAAGGAAACTGAATTCATGAATTCTTTCATATCTGGTTTTTTCAAGGAGTTTGGGATATACAGCATGAGACATCAGCCGCAAGAACGCCTCAACAGAATGGTGTAGCAGAGGGGAGAACAAAACACTGGAAGAAGTTGCTCAGACAATAATGGCTGAACATGCAACTCCAAACCGTTTCTGGGCAGAAGCAATCAACACTACATGTCACACTCAGAACAGATGTTCTCTGACTAAGATTCACTTCAAAACTCCCTATGAACTGTAGAAGGGCAAAAAACCTCGTGTTTCTTACTTCCATGGTATTGGGTGCAAGTTTTTCATTCTCAACCACGGGAAGAGTTAGTTGAAAACCTTTGAAGCTAAGTCAGATGAGGGTATATTCTTAGGATATTCCTCAACCGGCAAGGCTTTCAGGGTGTTCAACAGGCAAACTCTAGTTGTGGAAGAAACACCTCATGTGGTCTTTGATGAGTCAACATCTGATCAGGAGAAATCTGCTTCACAAAAGGCAGTACCAGAACAAGATGCACCTGATGCTCAGAAAATGGATCAGTTAAGCATCAAAGAAAAGGAATTAGATCATGTCACAGTATATGTTCCTAACTTTGATCTTGACGATTCAGCAGGTCAGTCAGACCCTAAGGTACGTACAACTGTCGATGAAGAAGCTGGTACAACTGAGTCAGTAACAACTGAACCATCTGGTTTAGGGGGAACACCCGATGTTCCGGCGGATAAATTTTAGCCTATGATGATTCCAACATCGTCTAAGACATGTCCATGCCAAGTGGATCTTGCTACTGTACCTCTCCCAATCTCTAGCGACTCACTATTAGAAGAGGATGATGATATCCGAACTGATGTAACTTAGGAAAGAAGTATCTGGTTAAGAGACCATCCTACTGGCCTGATCATCGGAGACTCATCTGGTAGAGTTCAAACTAGACATCAGATAGGTGAAAGTGTTATGTACAGTTGCTATCTTTCTTTGAAGGAACCCCTCACTGTTGAAGAAGCTTTGGGTCATGCAAATTGGATTCCAGCCATGCAAGAAGAACTAGAGCAGAACGAAAGAAATCAAGTTTGAGAACTTGTGGACAGACCAACTCACCAAGATGTGATTGGGACTAAGTTGGTCTTCAAGAACAAGAAGGATGAGCATAATGTGATAATCAAAAATAAGGCAAGACTTGTTGCGAATGGGTATTCACAATCATAAGGGATTGATTATGATGAGACCTTGGCACCAGTCGCTCGCCTGGAAGCCATTCGGCTGTTTCTGGCTTATGCTGCTCATAGAGGGTTTATTGTGTATCAGATGGATGTGAAGAGTGCATTCTTAAATGGGGTACTAACGGAGGAAGTTTATGTAGAACAACCTCCTGGCTTTGAACCAAGCAACCAAGTGTACCGTTTAATAAAATCTCTTTATGTACTGAAACAGGATCCCAGAGCTTGGTATGATACACTATCCCAGTTCTTGACAGACAACGGGTTCACTAAGGGACTTATAGATAGAACTTTGTTCAGAATTGAAGACGAGATGATATTCTGATGGTTCAGATCTAAGTGGATGATATTATCTTCGGATCTCCCAATCAGAACTTATGTGATAAGTTCAACAAACTGATGCAATGAAAATTTGAGATGTCCATGATGGGTCAGATGAACTATTTTATAGGTCTCCAGGTAAGACAAAGCACTGAAGGAATCTTCATCTGTCAAGCAAAGTATACCATAAATATGTTGGCTAAGTATGGAATTCAGAACTGCAAGACTGCCAGAAATCCCATGATGACTTCCTTCAAGATGGATCCAGACGAGAATGGTCAGAAACTAATCAGAAAGAATATAGGGCTCTCATTGGATCTTTGCTATACATGACTGCCAGCAGACCAGATATAACCTTCGCAGTAGGTGTGTGTGCCATATTTCAGACAAATCCAATGCAAATCCACCTGGAAACAACTAAGTGGATTCTTCAGTATCTGAAGGGGACAATTAACCTTGGGTTATACTACACATTAGATGATAATATAGAGCTTAGTGGGTGTTCCGATTCTGATTATGGAGGTTGCAGAATAGACAGAAAGTCAACCTCAGGAACATGTCAGTTCTTAGGTAATAAACTGGTCTCTTGGTTCTCAAAGAAGTAGACATCTGTTGCCACATCTACTATTGAAGCAGAATACATGGCCGTAGGAAGCTGTTTCTCCCAACTGCTCTGGGTTAGTCAGCAGGTGAGGGATTATAACATTATAGCTACGAATGTACCTATATTCTGTGATAGTAATTATGTTATTGCAATCACTCAGAACCCAGTTCTGCATACAAGATACAAGCATGTGGACATCAGACATCATTTCATCAGAGATCATGTTGAGAAGAAGAACATCATAATGGAAAAGATCCATATGATAAGCAAAGAGCTGATATCTTAACCAAGCCACTAGCTGAAGTCAGATTCAGAGAATTATCAGTCGAGCTAGGACTACTGGACTTAGGTGAAGATGCACCAGATTTCTTTGGCGGATTGATCTCACAGACCAGTTGATTAAGAAACTGACCAGGTAAGGGAAATCAGTTGAGAAAGGGAACTCAACTAATAAGACAAGATTAGTTGTATACTGATCAGATAACAAATAACAGTTGAAGGGGGAACTTCAACTGATAAGGTAGGATCAGGTCATACCTGATCAGGTTAGTGGGACAATGTTGGGAATTTTTTTTGAGGATTAGGCTACTCAGTAAGATCAACAGAAATCAAGCAAGCCAGAATCGACCAAGTGGTAACTAATTGATTACAATATCAATCAGTCAGATACAATTTCTGATTTAATTTATCTGAGCTTATCCTTTTTGTGTTATCTTTACTGTGCGGATTACTTTATGATGTCATGCCTGCAAGCATTAAATGCGGACATGGGATTTATATACTAAATGCATTTATTACGTGTTTTTAAGTCCAAAAGTATGCCAATCAAAATCCTCAACCGCACGATCAAACCTTTTTTCAAATCGTTTAATCTTGATCATCCGATTTAAAACACAGATACTCAAGTACACTTAAGAAATCGTGCAAAATGTTTTTCCCTCCCACCTATTTAAACCTTAAACCTATTTTCTGAAAACCTTTCGCATTATTCATCCTCAAAACGTACCCAGAAAGCTTTAATACGCAAAAGAAAAATCCTCCGTTGCTTTTAGCCATTTCAATATCATTGATTATCATACTTCGAATCGCATATCTGGTACTTGTTAATTGTTTTAAAGATGAATATGTGTTCTATACTAGTTAGGGTTATAGGTTCATACTTATGTGCTCTTGTTTATGTTTCAGCAAATTATTTGTCAAATGTTTTATGAATACAAACTATACATATTTTGGGTAAATTATCTTTAAATTGTTTGTATGTTGGGTTTTACCCATTTGTGTTAAGCACTTACCAACACCAAATTGAGATTTTGCCTTTTATGCAGAAATGGCAACTTCATCTGTGAGTGAAGAAGTGTTCAATTATGCGTCTATGGTTAAGGATATCATAGATGAGAAATATGTGATCTTCACTGTCACCACTGATCCGGAATCTCTCGAGATATTGGAGTTCATTCAAGCATCTGGATTGGAAAAATTCTGCTATAGACACTTGGACACCGTCTATATGCACAAATCACTAGAGTTCTTGAGGAACCTTAAGCAGACAAATAACAAAGAACTCATATCATCAGCCGGAGGACCGATGGTTGAAGTCTCTAATGATGATTTGAGGAGGATCTTTGGTCTACCAGCAGGAAGGAATGCACCGGATGAATTTACGACTGGTGTTAGCGACAAAGAGTACCTTCAAACATAACTTCTAACACTGGCAAACAGGGATCAAGTGGTCAATGTGAAGCAACCCCACTTGAAAAGGAAGTACAAATTACTTTTTGAGAATGTCTCAAAGGTAATTCTGGGAGTTGCCTTTAGTCTAGACGCTCTAACTCAAAAAAAGTAACAAGTGATGACAGCAGTTACTAAGAAGGCTCAAGACAAGAACTGGCTTAGATTATTCAAGCATCGTCTGTTGCAAGAGACGGATAATGTTGGGAGATGAATTTAATAAATATTTTAATTTGATCCCAAAACCCCTGAATATGATATGTATCAGAACACCTTGATAGATCATGATCAAGTTTTCTATAGTTAATAGATCAGGATAGATAGGGACACATCATAAGATCTTGAAGACAGAAGACCCTGAAGACTGAAGATCCTGAAGACTAAAGATTCTGAAGAACTAGAGATCCTGAAGAATGGTTTGTATTGACCCAGAAGACCCTGAATAGCTATTTCAATGTAAATAGTGTTATGCTCATTCTTAGTACAAACAAAGAGAATATTATACATTCGTGGACATTAAGGAGCATATCAGTACAGTATAGTTGACTTGAAAAGAGCCCTTTTGTTTGTCTCTGTTCAAAGGAAGAGATCAACCAATGAGGAGGCGACAACAACATATTTTACTGACACTGAAAGCGACATATCTCTGAGGAAATGTCAGGACTGATATCTTCCAGTTCACAGAAAGTAGTGATTGGCTGGCTTGGTTACTTGTTACCCAAACTATGCAAGGGAGTGTTCAAACCCTAAAATAGTTGTTCATTACTAACCAAATAAGGAAACCCTTGATGCCATCTCTTTCAACGGATAGTTTTTCAAGAGTGACCTTGGTGAGTTGCCTATAAATACCAGAGACCTTCACAATTGCAAGGTTACGGGAAATCAAGCAACTCCAGAGCTCATTCGTATTCAAGTTTACATTGTGAGCACTCGAAACCCTTAGAATTTCCCAAGCGTTTCATCTTAAAAGAGAGTTCATTTACTAAGCCTAGATTCAAGCATATTCAAAGCTTACTTAGCTATATCCCAGCCTTTTACCTTATGTTTATTGTAAAAGGATATCTCACATTTTAGTTGGAAACCAACCAAAACCCAAACCCTTATATTAGGTAGTTTGAGTGTGTAGTTGTTGGAGAGTAAGAGTTGTAAAGAGTGAGTAAGCTGCATGTGTTCAGCTTGAAAGCTCTATAGAAGAAGTTAGTAAGCTGCTTGTGTGCAGTCTGAAAGCTGGTATGTGTTAAGTTAGTAAGCTGCAGTGTAGTTCAACCTGAAAACTCATAGTGGGAAGTTAGTAAGTTGCTGAGTTAAGTCTGAAAGCTTAAGGTAGTAGTGGTAGTGTGTTAAGGAATTTCTATGGACGTAAGAGCTTGAGTCTCTGAACCACTATAACTTGTTGTGTTGTTTGTTTTCTGTTTTGGATTTTATCCTGTTCCATATTTTCACTGAAAGCATACTCAGTTTTCTTATATTCAGCTTGAATCAATCCAGTGAAATTGCATTAAGTTGATCACAACCTTAACCACTATTTCACTGAGGAACAAGATTTTCAGCAAAGTAAAACGAGTATAAACTTAGGGCCTACACATTCCACACTCTAAGTTAACCTGGTATAGATAGTCATCAAACTGATCAACTCTCTTGAGTAGTTAGTAAGATTATTATCTACTCCAAGCTTATTTGGACTCTGTTCTAAAACTCAGATAAGTTGAGCCAATTTGAAGTCTCTGAAAGCTGCTCAGTGTTATTGTCTCAGTAGACTTTGTTGGTCCCGGTGCAAACGAGTCTTACACGTGTATGGGGGGGAATACACGTGTTCAGTGTTTTTAAAACTTTTTCTTACTGAGGTCAACTTGGGTCAGATAATCCTGAAGATTAGGTCCTGAAGAGCACAAATCACTCTAATTCAAAGTCTACTGAGACAGTGATCCTGAGCTGCTTTCAGAAACCTCAGATAATCCCAACTGAGTCCTGAGTTTCAGAGATCCTGAGTTGCTTGGATCAGATAACTAACTTACTGAACCCTCAGAAGAGTAAGTTCAGTTTGGTAACTATCTGTTCTAGCTACTTAGATGTGTGGAATGGTTGGCCCTTTAGTTTATACTCGTTTTAAGCTTTGCTGAAAACCTTCCTTTAGTGGAATAGTGATTAGGTTGTGATTCAATTACATGCAACTTCCAGTGGATTGATTCCAACTGAAATATCAGTGAAAATATACTTTCAAACTCAGTGATGCAACAGTTAAGCACAAATAAAGAAAGCAATAAACAACACAGCAATTATAGTGGTTTAGAGACTCAAGCTCCTACGTCCACTCTCTCTGATCCTCAGAGAAATTCACTAATCACTTCTGAGCTTTCTGACTACCTCGCGTAGTTTACTTATTCAACTCGGCCCTGAGCTTTCTGACTACTCCACGTAGTTTACTTACTCAACCCGACCTTGAGCTTTCTGACTACCTCCGTAGTTTACTTACTCAAACACAAACAAGCTTTCAGGTTACCTCTGTAGCTTACTAACTTCTCCTCTAGAGCTTTCTGACTACTCCGCGTAGTTTACTAACTGTTTACAACTCTTCTCACCAACAAACACACTCCAACTACCTTCTCAAGGGTTTGGGGTTTCTCGGTTGGTTTCCACTTAGGATGAGATATCCTTTACAATGAAGTACAATGCAAAGGCTAGGATATCTCGACTAAGCTTTGAATATATCTTATCAAACTAGGCTTAGTTTAGTGAGCTCTCGTCAATATAAAAGCACTTGGGAAATTCTAAGTTTTTCGAGTGCTTTAACTTTGCGATAATAAGTTTGAGCTTCTTGAGTTGCTTATAAATTTCCCGTAACCTTACAATGTTGAGGGTCACATGTATTTATAGGCATACACCAAGGTCACTCTTGAAAAACTATCCGTTGGAGAGATAGCTTCGTGAGTTTCCTCTTATGGTGTGTGAGGAACGACTATATTTAGGGTTTGAAACTCCCTAACACGTTTTAGGCAATAGCCTTTCATGTAGCCGGTCTTCACTTTTTGCAGTCTAGAACTTTTGTACATCTGACATCTTTTTCAGCGACCTGTCACTGTCAGTGTCAGTATGGTACAGTGTTGTCTTCCTCTTTTTGACTTTAGTCTCCAGTTAAAGGTAGACACCTTCAACGGCTCTTTTGGTTACAAACTCTGAGTTGATATAACCTTAACAACACTTTGTCTTAGTTCCTTTTGTCTGCATGGAAATGTCTTGGGCAATATCTAACTTTCTAAGGAATCGCGATCTTCTCAGTATTGCATCCTTCAGATAGATATTCTCAGTGTCTCGAAACATTCAGGTTTATACTGAGCATTCAGTACATTACTGAGTCTTCAGTAGTTACTGTGACTTCAGTATTCTTGATCTTCAGTTCTTCAGTCTTCTGTCTTCTGTGTCTTCAGAATCTTCTGAGTCTTCAGGGTCTTCTGAGTCTTCAGTGTCTCCTGAGTCTTCAGAGTCTTCTGATTCTTCACAGATATACTGACTGATATACTGAGTCTTCATGCTGAGTCTTCAGTTCCTCAGTTTCACACTGAGTCTTCAGTATCTCAGTTTCACATTGAGTCTTCAGTATCTCAGTTTCACACTGAGTCTTCAGATTCTCAGTTTCATACTGAGTCTTCAGAAACTTAGTTTCATACTGAAACTTCATTTTCTTCAGAAACATACTGAGTTCTTCAGAATCTTCAGATCTAAACCTGATCTATATCTGCTGACTATACATTTTGCAGATATCATCCTGAATACTATAAAACTGAATCCTGACTCAACTATCAAGATTATCCTGAACATGTCATACTCAGGGGTTTTGGGATCTAATCAAAATCATATATCTTTTATTAAATTCATCTCCCAACAGACTTTAACTTAGAGCATCTTGTGCTTCTCATGACTAATCTTCAGGACATCCTAACTCACTGATTATAGTGTTACTGAAAAAGTTTAAAAATCACTATACACGGGTATTCCCCCTCATACACGTGTGAGACTTGTTTTCCCCGGGACCAACAAGTGGTATCAAAGCAGTGGTTCATTTGATCTCTTGCTTTGGTAGCCATAGTCTTGTTTACTGAAAGACTTTGGTGGTTTACTGAATAGATCTTATACTGATATCTTACAAGGCTCATTCATCATGCCTTCTAAGAAACTACCTATGTTCTCAGTTGAAAACTATGATCTATGGAGATTGAAAATGTAGGCACATCTGTACTATAAGCATGAAAGAATGTGGAGAGTTGTGTCTCGAGGACCTTTTGAGTATAGGGTTGTGAATCCTAGATTGAGTGATAATGAAAGAGATGATCTAAGGGATGAATTTCCCAAAACTGATGATCAACATACTCCTGAAGAGAGGAAGTTGGTTAACTTGGATTACATTGCTATAGATACACTGTATAGCACTGTTGATGATGGTGTTATGGGAATGATTTCCCACTGTGGAACTGCCAAAGAAATTTGGGACACACTTGCTATAATGTGTCAGGGCACTGATCATATCAAAGAAAACAAACTATCTGTGGCTATTGCCAAATTTGATAGTTTTGAAATGGAAGATGGTGAATCCATTGAAAGACTTGAGGTCAGATTCACTAGCATTATGAATGATCTGAGTGCTCTTTAGAAAAGATATCCCAAAAGAGAAATTGCTCTGAAAATTCTTAGAGGACTTTCTAAGAAATGGGATATACATGCTGTGGTGATTGAGAACACCAAAGATATTGCATTTATGCCATATCAACAGGTTTTCTCTGAGTTGAATGCATATGAATTTGTCATTGATAAGAAAACTAAGAAACCTGATAGCAAAGATGATACTTCATCTAGCAAAAATGTGGCTTTCAAAGCACAGAGAAAAATCTGCAATGCTAAGGAACCTGAGATCTCATCTAACAAAATTTAGAATGAAAATGATGAGACAATTGCCCTGATGGCAAGAAGGTTTGAGAAAATGAACAACAAATTTGGTAAGTACAAAAGGTATTATAAAGATACCAGGTATAGGAACAGGAACAACTCAGAAGCTGAAGACAAGTCTACTAAGAAGAAGAAGGACCACAAAACTGAAGGTTCTTCATCCAGAAAGAAGGACTACAAATCCAAAGAGAAAACTAGTCAAGATGATGACACCAACAGATGCTACAACTGCAAGAAGAAAGACCACTTCCACTATGATTGCCCTGACTTGAGCTCCAAGGAAAGAAAGGAGAGGCAAGCCAAAAGAGACAAGAAGTATCCCAACAAGAAGGCTATGGTTGCTGAAGAAGAACACTCTGAGGAAGGATCCAACTCTTTAGAAGGAATGTTCTCACATAGTGATAGTGATGATGTCTACCTTGTTGCTATTGAGGAGGTAAATTCTTCTATCTCTGTTGCTGCTCCTACACAAGCACCTGAGCTATCAAGTTCATCTGTAACCAGTAATTTTGACTTGATGGGTTCTTTTGAGAATCTGATGAAGGACTATTGAGAATTTGAAGTGGAAAAACTCTAATGCTGCTGAGATCACTTCTCAATTGATGGGAGTTACTGATGAACTAGATGTTCTGAAAGTACAACTCTCAGAGGAAGAGAAAGTGGTAGAGGCCCTGGAAGGAAAGTTAGAGAAATCCACTGAGGAAAATCAGCTTATCAGGATTGAATTCAATGACCTCTTTGAGAAACATGAAACTCTGAAGAAAAGTGAGGATAGTTTGCGGATAAAGGTAACTCTATTAAATTCTGCATCTCATGCAATATATGAAAATCAGAGTTATCAAACACATGCAACTATAAAGGCTGAATTGGGTTATAATCCAGAGGGAACCTCACATGATCTTCTGAATGCTGCTTCTACAAGTGGCACTAAGACTGTCTTTGTTAAACCGGCGGTTCGTACTGATCTTTTTATTGAAGAACAACCCCGTGTTTTAGATAAGGGAAAAGGACCTATGGTTTTAGAGAACCTGAAGGTTCAAGAAAGAAAGCCCAAACCTCAGGAAAAGGCTATAAATCCTGAACACTCAGTAGGAAATCCTCTGGCCAGTACTTCAAAGCCTCGAGCTTAGAATATCAACCTGAAGAAATCTGCCCTGAACCATCAGAGGAATCCTCAGATGAGAAACACACAACAGAGATATTCTCAACCGAAGAGACCAGGTCCTCAGGTTACTAAAAGAACCCAATTTCAGTTCAGGAAACCTAAACCCCACTTGCCTAAGGGTGAAGGTTTCCTGAACCCAAGTCAGAAGAGATATAGATCAGCTGCACCAAAGCCAAAGCACTGGAACAAGAGGCCTGGACCCAAGAAGAACTCTAAGGCTCATGTTCATGCTAAGGCTGGCACTCATACACAGGGTACCGCCAAGGCATCTAAGGTAGTGAATGTGTATGTAGATGTTTATCGAAGACAAATCAACCACTGTAAAGTAATTAGAGTTGTTAGGCAGATTTGGGTTCCAAAAGGTACAGCTAACCTGGTAGGACCCTACACCAAATGGGTACCTAAGGCCTGAGAAGGGCACTGAGCTGAAAGGAGACAACATAGCCATGATGAGTGGAACTAAAATTACACCTGTTGCATGGTACTTGGACAGTGGATGCTCAAGACACATGACAGGATACAAGCACTTGCTCACTGACTATGTTAAACAGAAAGGCCCTCAGATAACTTTTGGAGACAACTCCAATGGACAAACAGAAGGATATGGAACACTTGAAGTTGATAATGTTCATATCCATGTTGTATCATATGTGTCTGGTTTAAAGCATAACTTGCTTTCTATCAGACAATTTTGTGATAAAGGATTCAGTGTTGAATTCTCAAAGAACTTGTGCTATGTGAAAGATAATGTTTCACAACAAGTATTACTGACTGGTACTAGAAAAGGAAATGTGTATCTTGCTGATTGGAGACTGACTCCTATGGATACATTTTTAATGGCTAAGAAAGCTACTAAAACTAGTTGGTTATGGCACAAAAGAGTGAATCACTTGCAAGATTAGTACTTGTGAGAGGGTTACCTAATGAAGTGTACAGTGAGGATCATGTATGTGATGCTTGTCAGAAAGACAAACAAATTAGAGCATCATTCAAAAGCAAAGTAGAAGTTTCTACTGATAGAATACTTCAACTGTTACATATGGATCTATTTGGTCCAGTAACACCTGTAAGCACAAATGGCAGGAAATATACACTTGTGGTAGTTGATGAATACTCTAGATACACATGGGTCATATTCTTACTTAGTAAGAAAGAGACTCAGAAAAAACTACTAGAATTACTGAAAAGACGCAGTAATGAAAAGAATCTGAGTGTGGTCAAAATCAGATCAGATAAAGGCACTGAGTTTATCAACCATATTATATCTGATTATTGTGCAGCAAATGGAATAATTCATGAAACGTCAGCTGCAAGGACCCCACAACAGAATGGTGTTGCTGAAAAAAGAAATAGGACACTGAAAGAAGCTGAAAGGACGATGATTGCTGAAGCTGACATACCAAATAGGTTTTGGGCTGAAGCAGTCAACACTGCATACCACTCCCAGAACAGATCCATGCTGACAAAGAATCAAGTAAAAATTTCATACGAACTGTGGAATGAAAGGAAGCCTCTTGTTTCTTTCTTTCGTGTGTTTAGTTGTAAGTGTTTCATGCACAATAATGGTAAAAATCAGTTGAAAACATTTGATAGCAAGCTTATGAAGGAATATTCTTGGGATATTCTGAAGTCAGTAAAGCCTTCAGAGTTTACAACTGTAGAACTCTTATTGCGGAAGAAACACCTCATGTTGTATTTGATGAATTTACTTGTGTTCATAAGAAACAGGAAGATAAGTCAGGAGACTTGACAAAGAGAATCACCAGACTTAGCCTAAAAAAAAGAATATCAAATCATCATCTGAGCCTTAAAAGAAGAAGTCCATCACTTACTAGGAATGGAGTGAGACTGACTCAGAGCAAGAAGAGACTCAGGATGAAAACACTTAGGCTGGTGGAACTCAGGATGATAGTTCTCCACTGAAGGAAAGCCAACACACTGAAGCTGACCAATCTGAACAAACCTTAATTCAGACTCTGGTATGTAATGCCAAAGAAGATGTGGTCACAGCTGATGCAAACTCTGAATCTATCAAACAAGGGGGAACAAATGTCACTGACAATGTTCTGAATGGAATTTCCCCTGAGGAAGATGATTCCCTTTCTCCTTTTCTATTGTTCCCTGAGTTTAATGAATTACCTGAACCTAACATTTCTGATGTTGAGGATACCACTGAAGGGGGAACATCCAGGAGAAAATGGTTAGATAGTCACCCTTCAAATCAGATTGTAGGTGAGCTATCTGAAGGAGTTAAAACAAGAAGGTAACATGGAGAAAGTGCTTTATTCTGCTGCTTCCTATCTGAGAAAGAACCAACTGAGATTGAAGAAGCTCTTCAAGATCCATTCTGGATTATTGCTATGCAAGAAGAGCTAAATCAATTTACAAGGAATGAAGTTTGGGAGTTAGTAGACAGACCTAAGAAGCACAATGTGATTGGAACTAAGTGGGTGTTCAAGAATAAAAGAGATTAGAACAACATCATTGTAAGAAACAAGGCAAGGCTAGTTGCACATGGTTATTCCCAAGAAGAAGGCTTGGATTATGATGAAACCTTTGCACCTGTTGCAAGACTAGAAGTCATCAGATTGTTTCTTGCATATGCTGCCCACATGAAATTCTAGTCTATCAGATAGATGTGAAGAGTGCATTTCTAAATGGTGTGCTTAAGGAAGAGATTTATGTGGAACAACCTCCTGGCTTCTGTCAGAATGACCAAGTTTACAGGCTCAGGAAAGCTTTGTATGGTCTAAAGCAAGCACCCAGAGCATGGTATCATACCCTTTCTCAGTTTCTTACTGACCATGGTTTTATCAAAGGAATTGTTGATATAACCTTGTTCAGGATAGAAGATGGAAAAGATATCTTACTAGTTCAGATTTATGTGGATGACATCATATTTGGATTTCCTAATCATCAGATGTGTGAGAAGTTTTCTGCCGTGATGAAAAGAATATTTGCGATGTCAATGATGGGGGAGATGAATTTCTTTCTAGGACTTCAAGTGAAACAATCTAATGAAGGAATATTTATCAATCAAGCAAAGTACACCAGGGATCTGATTGCTAAGTATGGTGTACAACATTGCAATGCAGTTAGGATTTCCATGAATGGATCCTGATCCTGAAGGCAAATCAGTTAACCACACTGATTATAGAGGGATCATTGGATCATTGCTATATCTCACAGCAAGTAGGCCTGACATCACTTTTGCTGTTGGGATATGTGCAAGATACCAAGCTAATCCTAAGGCTAGTCACATGGAAGCTGCCAAAAAGATCCTGAGATATCTTAAAGACACTGTGAATAGAGGATTATGGTATCCAACTGATGATAACTTTGAATTAACTTGTTATTCAGATCCTGATTATGGTGGTTGTAGAATTGACATGAAGTCCACTTCAGGAACATGTCAATTTCTTGGAAGCAAACTGATATCTTGGTTCTCTAAGAAACAAACTTCAGGTGCAACTAGTACTACTGAAGCTGAAGACATGGCTGTAGGAAGCTGTTGTGCACAGATTCTTTGGCTAAGGCAACAATTGAGGGATTACAAGATTATAGCCAATGAAATACCTATGTTTTGTGACAACAATAGTGCGATTGCTATTACACAAAATCCGGTATTGCACACCAGATGCAAACATGTTGACATCAGACTTCATTTCATTAGACACCATGTTGAGAAGAAAGATATCATGATGGAGAAAATTCATACTGATAAACAAAAAGTTGATATTCTTACTAAGCCTTTGGCTGAGTCAAGATTTCAGGAATTGTTAGTAGAATTAGGGATGTTAAATCCAGGTGAGTAAAATTCACTGAAGTGAGAAGTCCTTCAGGTGTATTAAGTTTTTCAGGGAGGAATAACTCAGGACAAAAATCTCTCAGGATGGAAACTGAGACTCAGATGATTTTTGTCACGATCAGTATTTAGTAAGGTTTAAATATTCAATTAATCCTAAAACATATTTGACTCATGCATTTACTCACATGCATTTATTTCAGTCAATAATCATTTGAAATAGATGACAAAAGACCTGAACTTTAAGCTGGAATGTTTGAAAGAATTCTATTGGCTAGAATTTTGGCAGTGAGCCGAAGGGTTGCCTCGATTAGAGTGAAATATCATTTTGTCACCCTAATTGTTGCTATTTGCTCTATATATCTAATTAATTGCTATACATAGCATATAAACCTCGAGATTATTTTTAATCTCAGATTAAATCTCAACCTTTCATCTCTTTATCCTTCAAAGATTTAATCTCAGCTATTGATCTTCATTTCTCAGATCATATAAATACCCAAGTGTTTATTCTTGATCAAACAATTTACATTCTTTGCCTATTCAAACATTCAAACACTCAAAACCCTTAATATTAATATATTCAAAATTCCATTCTCTCAAAATTATACAATGGAATTCCCAAGCTACACTATGATTAAGGATCTTACCGAGACAGAGAAACCTCACTTTGAACATGTTGTGGCGATGATCGACAACAAAGCCTCTACGGTCGAGGAAGAAGCCCTAAATATGCTTCGTCTGGCTCGGTTGCATAGATTGGTGAGCAACATGCCTGATTTAGAACTATCTCAAGAAGTGCTACAATTCGTAGTTAACCCGTGTGAAGGAGAGCATGGTTCACTCGTTTCGCAATTGAGTTTTGGAACTCATGCGAAATCAAAAGTAGAGGTTGTATCCACTAAAGAGGTACGTTTGACTCTTGATGCTATTAATGATGTATTTGAACTTAGTAATAGAGGGGAGGATCCTGCTCTGTATATGTCTGGTAAAGAACAACAGATTTTAGATCATTTTTTGGAGTCCAAGGCAGAATTGAAGGGGGCTCTGCATAAATGTTGCTTGAAACCAAAGTACAGGGTATTAATTGAAATTGTGGCCAAGTGCTTGATGAGCACTTCTGGGAGTTTGGAGCAAGTGAGCCGAAACAAGTTAAGGCCCATGGATGCAACCGAAGATTCTCCATCTGTCTAGTTCAACTGGTTGAAATTTCTAACTGACTGCATTTTGCACCAGAACCAGAAACTGAAGTATGCAAAAGGAGCATTTACTAAGAATGGGAAGGTATTATTTGGTACCAAGATAATTTTTCTCATTGAAACTTTGCACAGGGAAAACATGTTTTTGATGACGGGAGTTGAGTTCTCTCGAAACAGGATCATGTTTCGAAAGCCTAAGTCTTAGAATAGGAGACCTGCTACTTCAGGAAGTCTAAGTTCAACAGCTCAAGAAGAACAAGAAGAGTCTGAATCAGATGAGGACAATGTTGCCATTGCTGAGGTAACCAAGACAAGGGGCAAGAAAGTTGTCGAAAAATGCCCTGATGAATCTGAAAAGAGGAAGAAAACTCTTGAATTACTGAAAGTCTAGAGAGAAGCTGGAGAAAAGAAGAAGGCTCAGGAAGAGCAAAAAATAAAAGAAGAAGAGGCTCAGAACGATTAGAGAGATGGAATCAGGAGAAAAATCTCCATTGGATACACTTGCCAAAGCCGTATCTCAAGCCACTGAACAGGAGACCGTTCAGGAAGTTATTCCATCTGAAGGAGGAGGAGATGAGGATGTCTTTACTGAGGTAATAGGTACCAGTATAGGCACTGACCGAATCACTCGAGAGATCTTCACAAGTTCTCAAAAACCTGTTGAAGAAAGCCAAATTCTGATCCCACCCACATACCCCTCAGAGCCATATATTTCCATACATTCAGAGGCTCAATCTAGCTCTAAGAGGAGGTGCCTGTTCCTGAACTCAAGAAAGGTGAAGCTGAAGAAAGGGAGTGGAGACAGAAGGCAGAAAGATTTATCCTGGACAAATATGCTGAATTGGCAGACTATCCTAATCGTCAGGATATGTTTTTCAGATTGAAGACTACCATGCTGATTGTCAATCAATCATTTGCCATGATGCTGAAGATTGGCAACTTCAGGGGAGAAGAATTTTGGGCGGAAGAGGTTGCTGAGGATCAAACAATCTGAGTTTGATGCCTTAGTGATTAAAAAGATTGCTGAAAGGAAGGTTGTAAATCAAACTAAAGGTGGAGTCAGCACTCAGGATAAAGACTATCAGGAACCTTCTCAGAAGAAGGATGCTGAAAAGATTCCTGAAGAAGGTACTAAGGTTGCTGAGTCGAGTGTGGATGCAACCATTCAGGGGGAACAAGCTCAGGATGTTCCTGCCCTTCAACTGATTACCTTAGGAGAAACAGTTCACTATCAGCAAGAGCATGTTGCTACATTGATAGAAATTGCTGATGCTGGTGTTCAGACCGATGTTGAGGAACAAGTCCCTCCTCAACCAACTGTTGATCTTACACCTATAATAGATAAGCTTACCAAGCTTGAGCCCCTTGTTGATCAGATGTCAAAGCTCGAGCCTCTGGTGGACCAAGTGTCAAAGCTTGCTGATGTTCAAACCTCTCAGAGCAAATCTATTGAAATGCTGAGTAAATCTATGGCAACAACTGATCAGGTAACTTTATTGTCTACTTCTCTTGATAATAAATTTGCTAAGATGGATACTAGACTGGAAAAGATGTCTAAGGGTGTACTGGGAGAGATGGAGAGGAGATTTGAGTTGAGATAAAAAATGTTGGAGGATTTGATGAAGGTAAAAACTGAGGAACTTGTTAAAGCTGCTGTTGAAGAAATGAGTTCATCACTCATGGAGAAGATGCGCACAACATATGGGTGGTCTTTCTGAAGATACATCAACTGGTCTAAATGTGCTACAAAGGATGCAGAATGAAAATTTCCTTATAGCTGCTGAGCTGAGATCTGTTGGAAGGGAGCAAATGCACATGAACAGAACCCTCTATGAAATAATTGTGGATTATGATGCCAAAAAGGGGGAAAGCTATGACAGACTTGCTCCTTTGCCTGCATTGGAAGGAAAACAGCTAGAAGCTGAGTTGACCATTCACCGAGGAGGAAAAAGGAAGGAGCCTGAAGTGCCAATTCATCCTGAAGCTGCCAAGAAGGTGTTAGAACAGAGGACTAAGAGGCAGAGAGCTCAAGAATCAAGCAAGATGGGAGAAGCTCATGCTATTCTGAACCCTCCAAAACCATTTGTTGCCTTTATTGAAAAACCTGGACCAAAGAAGCAAGCTGAGAAGCCAATCAGGAGGAAATTATCTGAAGAATTCTCTGAGGTAGACATTGCTGAAGCCCAAAGAAGTGAAGAATCTGAAGCTGCTGAATTGTTCAAAGAAGGCTTTGGGGAGTATGATGTTGCCACTAAGAGAATTAACAGGGATTGGCACAATTCAGTTAAAATGATGGAAGCTGAGAAGAGAAGGAAGGCTGCTGCTTCTATGTCAGGAGTTGAGATGACCTGAAAGGCAAGAGAGGAAGCTAAGAGAATCAGGGGTGGATTTAAGAGGTTTGTGCTCAGGAGGAGAGGTACTAAACCAAGAAAGATGTAATGGCCTCATACTAATAAGTGGATGCCTATTGTGATGAATGATAAGTGGGAGCAAGCCAAGATGGAATTTGTGTTTAACTATGACATATTACAGGCTTGGCCTCATTTTATCTCTGACAGAGATGATGCATTTATTGCATATCTTCTAAGGAACTTCACTAATATGTGTCAAAAGTGGTTTGATTTGTTTGACACTCTGGGATATCAGTTGAAGGCTCCAGGGCAAATGAAGTATCCACCACCCAAGTTCAAGAATGGAATGATCAACTATGACTTCATATATGCAGACTTTGTGGTTCAAGCAGAATACCTTGGACTAACTGAAAATGATGCGAGGATGATTCTGGAGAGGGAGGAGCTGAAGAAGAGATATTATGGAATGTTCAACCTGAATCCTCCATCTGATGAAATTGAGTCTGAAGAAAAGTGAAGTTGTATTCCTGATGTTCAGTAGAGTAGGATAATTTTGTATCCTGTACTTATGATCTACCTATCAATGAAAAACTCTACTGATTTTTGTTCTGAAAAGATAATATCTCATTATCTTACTGATGTTTTTCCTTATTTCAACTATTGGTTACTTGTCTTAGGAAATGAAAACCTGAGTAGGAGTTAGGTTTTGTTTTCCTTTTGATACTGTAACAAAATAGTTTTGGCATCATAAAAAAGGGGGAAATTGTTGGGTGATGAATTTAATAAAGATTTTGATTAGATCCCAAAACCCTTGAATATGATATGTATCAGAACACTTTGATAGATCAGGATCAGGTTTTCTATAGTTAATAGGATCAGGACTATCTGTACCATGTATAGTCAGCAGATAATAAATCAGGATAGATAGGGACACATCAGAAGATCCTGAAGACAGAAGACCCTAAAGACTGAAGATCTTGAAGACTGGAGATCCTGAAGAACTAGAGATCCTGAAGAGTGGTTTGTACTGACCCAGAAGACCTTGAATAACTATTTCGAAGTAAATAGTGTTATGTTCATTCTTTGTACAAAGAAAGAGAATGTTATACATTCGTGGACATTAAGGAGCATATCAGTACAGTGTATTTGACTTGAAAAGAGTCGTTTTGTTTGTCTCTATTCAAAAGAAGAGATCAACCAATGTGGAGGCGACAACAACGTACTTTACTGACACTGAAAGTGTCATATCTCTGAGGAAATGTCAGGACTAATATCTTCTAGTTCACCAAAAGTAGTGATTGGCTGGCTAGGTTACTTGTTACCCAAACTATGCAATGGAGTGTTCAAACCCTAAAATAGCCGTTCATACCTAACCAAAAAGGAAACCCTTGATGTTATCTCTTCCAACGGATAGTTTTTCAAGAGTGACCTTGGTGAGTTGCCTATAAATACTAGAGACCTTCACAATTGCAAGGTTACGGAAAATCAAGCAACTCCAGAGCTTATTTGTATTCAAGTTTACATTGTGAAGCACTCAAAACCCTTCGAATTTCCCAAGAGTTTCATCTTAGAAGAGAGCTCATTTACTAAGCCTAGATTCAAGAATATTCAAAGCTTAGTTTGAGATATCCTAGTCTTTTACCTTGTGTTTATTGTAAAAGGATATCTCATATTTTAGTTGGAAACCAACCAAAACCCAAACCCTTTTATTAGGTAGTTTGAGTGTGTAGTTGTTGGAGAGTAAGAATAGTAAAGAGTGAGTAAGTTTTAGGTGTTCAGCTTGAAAGCTCTAGAGAAGAAGTTAGTAAGCTGCTTTTGTTCATTCTGAAAGCTTGTGTGTGTTGAGTTAGTAAGCTGTAGTGTAGTTCAGCCTGAAAACTCATAGTGGAAAGTTAGTAAGCTGCTGAGTTCAGTCTGAAAGCTTAAGGTAGTAATGGTAGTGTGTTAAGGAATTTCTCTGAGGATCAGAGAGAGTGGACGTAGGAGCTTAAGTCTCTGAACCACTATAACTTGCTGTGTTGTTTGCTTTCTTTTTTGCATTTTATCCTGATGCATATTTTCACTGAAAGCATACTCAATTTTCTGATATTCAGCTGGAATCAATCCACTGAAATTGCATTAAGTTGATCACAACCTTAACCACTATTTCACTGAGGAACAAGATTTTCAGCAAAATAAAATGAGTATAAACTTAGGGCCTACACATTCCGCACTCTCATCAAACTGATCAACTCTCCTGAGTAGTCAGTAAGATTATTATCTACTCCAAGCTTATTTGGACTCTGTTCTAAAACTCAGATCAATTGAGCTAATTTGAAGTCTCTGAAAGCTGCTAAGTGTTATTGTCTCAATAGGCTTTAACTCAGGGCATCTTGTGCTTCTCAGGACTAATCTTCAGGACATCCTAACTCACTGATTATAGTGTTACTGAAAAAGTTTAAAAATCACTATACACATGTATTCCCCCCCCATACACGTGTGAGACTCGTTTTCCCCAGGACCAACAGATAAGTTTGGAGTGAATGAGAAGAATTAGGTTGTTTTGTCCAAGAAGATCTGCAACATTCACAAGGTCTCCATAATCCTTTCTGATAAACTTCCAACTCACAGATGGTCGGATCAAGGGCTTAAGCCGTATCTGATGAAGTTTAAAGCTCTTTTGTGGAAGGATGTGGAAATACCAGATCAACGTGATGGTGATCCTTAGCCATATGTGCCTAAGTTGAAGAAGGATAAGGCACATGCTTCTGTACAATCAGAGACTCAAGATCATCATCCTAAGAGAAAGATGAAGAGAAAGCAGATGGATATCAAACCCTCTCGCAAAGCTGAAGATGTGAGTGAGAAACGCCAGAAGAAACTTACATCCATGCTCCCAAAGAAATCTGGTATGCCATCTGGAGGACTGAAAGACCAAGATAGTGATGTTGAAATCTTGGAGTCAGAAGAATTGGTAGCTAAAGAGCCAATTTTAGAAGAGGTTGGAGAAGAGACTGCTGTGAGTTCGGAGCACACAGTCAGTGCTGAGAGAGTAATGGCTACGGAAGAGGCAGAGGCTGAAAAGGTTGTTGAAGGAGAAGGAGAAGGAGGAGGAGAAGGAGAGAACAGTAGAGCCAAAGAGGCATAGGTAGAATCTGAACCATTTGATTCTGCTCATCTGAGCTCATTATTCAAGAAACCTGCCCATGACCCAATGCACCTATCCCGTTCACCTACCCCCATCTCAAAATCTCCATCCCCATCACCAGAAAAACCCGAATCACCCTCACCTATCAGAAAATCACCTTCCCCAACCCTACCTAAACAAACCCTACCCGCACAACCACACCCAGAAATAGCCCAACCTGAACAACCAGAAAAATCATCCTCGTTGATTCAAACAGACATGCAGAAGACAATGTTTGTTTCGGTAACCCACAACCCATTCAACACCAGACTTATACTTGAATCAGAATCACCTGAACAGATGCATCCTGCGGTGAAGTTTCTGAGGCGAAGGTTTTAAAATTATCTGACCAAGAACTTCCATCATCTGGTTGAGCACCCAGGGGTCAGACAACATGTGGCAGATATCCTATTTTAGAGGGATATCAGGTTACAGAAAATTGAAGATTTTCTGATTATTCTGGAAGTATTGGGACAAGCTGCATTTGTTGACATGGAGTTGAAGATGAAACAGTTGGCTGGGTTGAGTAGTGCAGCAGAATTGGCATCAGATGATTATGTCAGCAGGTTGGTCAACAGGAAATTGGGTTATCCGGATGTTGAAGAGACCGATTTAGATGGTCTAGGACATAGCTCAACAATACGCTGATTTAGAGAAAGCTGCCGATGAACCAGCTGAGGGTGAAGCAGATGAGACCCTAGCTGGTGAGGCATCAACATCTGAGAAAGTTGTTGTCATCCCACTTGTGACCCTAGATCATCTTTCGAAGACTATTCAAGATGGGGTGAAGGTATCTGTTAAAGCGCAATTCAAAATGCTGGCAACAAATCTGATGAATCAGATGGAGGATACGAAAAATCAGCTGGTTGAATCTGAGAGAAATCTCACGACTGAGAAGCTACTTCCCTTGCATTTTGAGGTGCCCGAGAAGGAAATGAAATGCATCGAGCTGATTGCTGATAAACTTGGAGCTGAAGTCTTATCACTTTCTGACATCAGATTACTACTGGAAGAGGTGTATAAATCTCTGGTGAATGTTGACACCAGCTTCGATGCTGCATGGAGAATATTTAAAAGTTCCATGTCCAATGCCAGAACCTCCCTGAAAAATGCTGTGACAAGATAGGACCAGCTCCGTCTGCCTCAACTGCTCAAATCACTCCTTGGAAGTGGAGGAGCCAAATAAGGAGATGTTAAGGCAGTTTGGCAACCTCGAGCGTAAATTTGGCTACCTTTTTTATACAACCAAAATGAGGGAAGAAAGAGGACCAAAAAAATAGGCAGATTCATCTGGAGGTCAACTTGCCATAATTGCTACTCAGGCCTCTGAGAAAATTGTTGTTGATGTACAAGATACAGAGTTGGAAGAGTTGTTCACAACTATTGAGGAACACAACAAGAAACTAAAGATTCAAGAAAAATCTTTTTCTGAACAGAAAACCTCGTTGGGAGAGTTGACTACAAGAGTAGACAAGATTGAGGACTTCTCCTCATCTGTTCAAAAAAAGGTAAAACTCAAAGGACCATGCTAGAAGTCTGAAACTTGCAAAGAACTGGAGGCAGAAGAGGCTGAAGAAGCTGAAGCTCAGTCGAGAAAACAACTGAAACGTAAAGCAAAGAAGCTAATGCAGAAGACAGCTATTACATGATCTAAACTGCTAATGTCCAGAAAGCAGATTCGAGAACAGGAAGAGCAAGCCAGGTGGCAAAAGGTAATTGATGAGACCAGAAAAAGGAAGAAGTTATTAGATGCAGCTGGACTGAAAAGAAAATATATCAGAAGACAGAGGTTGAAAGTTGCTGCTGCTGAGGAAATTGATTGGAAAGAAAGGGCCTTACCTGCTCCTGTGCTGAGCATTCTGGTATTCAGACAAGACTTAGTGAAAGAATGGAACATAATCAAATGCGACTGGCTAAGTATGTCTACATTCTGCAGAAGATTCCAGAAGAAGAAGACCAGGGTAAGTTTGATGAGTATTTTCTCAACTGGTTAGAGGCCAAATATGAAGACTTCTACCATGTGGTGATGCATGAGGGTAAAACAATGACGTTGGTGCCCACTGAACCCAGATATGAGCCCATGATTCTGCCACTCAGACCTAACCCGACTTTTAACCCTGTGGCCTTCAAGAAGCTATCCTACGACTTTGTTGACAAAGGAGATATAATCGAGGAAGATATGCTGAGGGAATTGTTAGACAGAATATAAGAGATCTTTGAAATCACTCAAGGCCTAAGGACAATTTAGCTGTAAGTACTTGCTTATCAGAAGACGGTTAGGATCATATAGATAAAGTTCTGCCATTTCACTGTACTTGTAATCGACACTTATGTTTAATGAAATGCACCTCCTTTTTTGATCTTAAGACACCCACTCATTGTCTTCTGATTTTTGTGTCCTGCCCTTTACATTTCAAGTTATCTATTTTTCTGTTAATTGTTTTGGTTCCATCAAAAATGGGAAATTGTTGGGAAATTTGTAGGTTTGATGAAAGTTTCAAAACAGGTTGTAATTGGACCAGCTGATATGTATAGACGGCTGATGTAATAGATAGGTCACATATTGAGGGGGAACTCAATATGTATAGGTTAAGTCTTGAAGAAGATCAGAAGATCAAAAGATCTGAAGATCAGAAAATCACACTAGTCAGAGGATCAGATGAGACATCAAGCAGAAGACTCATAAGCCTTGAAGATCAGAAGACTAGCTTACAAACAAGACCAGAAGACCTTATGAAGACTGACATCAGAAGAACAACAAAAGAGTCAGTAAGTTGTGCTAAGACAACTTACATCAGAAGTCTCAATCAGGTAGACTGATCAGTTCAAACTAATCAGGTCAGTTCAATCAGGTAACACGCGAGTGTTTACTCAAAGACGTACAAGTCGATCAAACAAGAAGAATGTCAACCTAAGTTGGTGAATCAAGCGCCGAATAAGTGTACTTGACAACCAATGAGAGAAAGACATGTATGTACGGAACTGATTGTGCAGGACAAGGCGGTTCAGAGCCAAACAGCTAGAAATGACAAGTTAGCACTCATTTAGCCATGCCGTCTCTGAACGCATCAAATCAGACCTGCACAACTACCTTAAGTAGATCGAAATTCAAATTGCTCTCCAACGGCTAGTTCGATTTTGTGCCTATAAATATAGGATCAAACCTGCAGAGTAAGGTTACGGAAATTATACACAAGCTCAAGCTACAAGCAAATTTCCGCAAGAACACCAAGATCAAGCAAATATTCAAAGTGTTCATCCCATAGGTTCTTAGCAAGAAATCGCATCCTTTAGCTTTAGACTACTCAAATACTAGGATAGATTTCCAGTTGGAAACCATACAAATCTTACCCCAAATCGAGTGTTGGTATAAGTTTGTTTTGCAAGATTTCAAGCTAGAGTTTCTAGTCTTGATTTCTGGGATAGTTGAGTGAGAATTCCATAAACATCTGTTTGTATTGTGTTGGACTAACACATTAAACTAAGTCCAGTTGGTTAAGTGAGTGCCCCTGCTGATAGGGAAGAGTGGACGTAGGACCAGTTGTCCGAACCACAATAAATCCTATGTTGTTTATCTAGTTTACACTATACACACACACCTTATATTTAAGCAAACATGCATTTTCTAAATATAGATCAGTTCTGCACCAAGCAACTGATCCGATCAGTTTGACCTTTTGTCACCTGATTTGATTCAGAATACTTAGAATCTGATTTAAGGAAACTTATTTTTCTACATGGGTTAAAACAGCTTCCGCACATCAGTTGACCTGATAGACATCGAATTGATTTGCTTCACAGCTATCAGTAAGTTGAATATCAAATCGTACGCACTCTATCATCACTTATCAAACTTTACACGCTGATCACCAAGAAGTTTTGGAAGTCTATTCACCCCTCCCCTCAAGACTTCCACCTCACGAAACCCATTCGGGACCTACACATTTTAAAAAAACTTATCCCTTTTCGAATTGCTAACTGGTAATTACTTTACTGCTGTAGTGCTTAACTTTACTTTTGGGGTTTCATATGTTTATGAATTTATTCATAATTATGCATATAAACTGTGAGTCCAATTTTCTGGGAATAAGATCTATATTATGATATTTGTACCGTTCTTGTTGGAAATCCATTGCCATGTGATTTATTGAATAAATATGCATGAGTAACTGATTAGGTTTGCGTTTATGTTTCATTTATACTAAATATGTTATAATCAAACACAACCTAAATATTTGCTCTTGTACAGAAAATGGCAAAGGTCATAGTTATTCCAGGAATGGGAAAGAAAGATTGCAACTTTGCTACAATGGTGAAAGATATAATTGATGAGAAGTATGTCATATTCAACATCACCACTGATCCTGAATCGCTGGAAATTCTGGATTGTTTGCGTGCATCGGGATTGGAGCAATTCTGCTATAGACACCGAGATGTGGTCTATGCGCATGAAGCACTTGAATTTCTATACAATCTGGAGGAAACCGATGATAAGCAGTTGAAATCTTCGGTAGGAGGAATAAGATTTGAGGTAGGAATGCTCCAGACGAATATGCTGGGGTTATACTGGAAAGTATGCTTTTACTTTTTAAAACCAAACTGAATTTATGTCTTATTTGCTGAAATAAATTATTTATTATTGTTGCTTTAAATATGATTGAATGTTATATGTATTTACTGCATAACTGTTCAATAAATAGTACATGTTACATTGTAGTTAATTTAGTGATACCAGATCACATAAGATTAAATTAACAGTCCCTTGTAACTAAAAGTACATAATTCACAACCCAGATGGAAGTGAACAATCCATCGTGAAAGGTTAAAGTGCAAGGCTAAGATTGGCTTGCCTTGACCAAACGATTGCACTAGTGCATTATGATGCGTTGAATAGGACCTACAAGAGGATAAATTCTTCAGTACTGAATATAGAAGAATTAGACTTCAGTGGTTAGTTATTTCTTAATCTCGTCCCTTAAATAGGAGATTTTAACAACCCTAAAGTCATCTTCTCCGTTCAGCCGTCGCTGCTCGGTGGGCGCCATTTTGGCGCGACCTAGATTATCTTCGAAAGACACAGCCTTGGCCCTGGGCCTGATACTTTTGTGAATTGCAGACCCCAAAATCGTGAGCAATATCCTTCGCGATCCCCAGGCGTTCATCGCAAAGCTCTCCGATCCTAAATTCATTGATGCTCTAATTCACGACCCCTCCTCCCTCTTCGCGACGCCTAATCCATCAATCTGCACTGCGACGATGGCCAATTTGGGTCTGTCGAGTCCCGACAATCCTTCCCAACCCTCGATTTCTAATACTCTGACCACCGCGCCTGCTGTGCCTGGTCTCAATCGTCTGGATGATTCCAGATTCGTGGAGTTTGTGGATGTGGCACTCTCACACGCTGGTCCACGCCAAGGCCTGGGCTCAGTCTCTAAACTAGATGCGGTGCAGGGGACTGATGGGAATTCGCACGGCTTCCCAGCAATGTAGAAACAACAGCCTGGTGCAGGTAATTCATCCTCGAATTCTCTTGTTGAGAATCGGGGCTCGGATTCTGGTTTGGATAAGAACATGAATTTGTCTATTGATATGGCTGTGGTTGGTTTGAACTCAACGAATGTTAATAATTTGGGGGACATGAGTATGAATGTTGCTAATAGCATGAATGCTTATATGGTTCCTGTTGGTATGAATTCTAGGAAACATGTTATTGATTTTGGTATGAATTATGGGATAAATGATGCAAATATGAGTGCTGCTCCTAGTGATAAGTTTGCTGCCCCTTCTGATCATGTTTTGAATTTGAATACTAAATCATATGCTAACGTTGTGGATCCTTTGATTAAGAATGTTGTTAGGAAAGGTGACTTTATTTCAGTAAATATAGATGACTCGATACATAGAAAAGGCGTACGGGAAATGCAAGACTCGATTATTGGTCTATGTTGCTCAAATCAGGTGAAAAGCCATTGCCGCTTATTGAACTTAAAGCTTCTCTTGACATAGTTTGGCATGTAAAGGGAGTTTGGAAACTAGTATCGTTCGAGCAACATCCGATGTTTTGTACACATTGTTAGGTAGCTGGACACTCTATAGACAGCTGTCATTTTTATGGAGGTTCAGATTGTAAGAAAGACGCCCACGATGAGCATCCCCCTCGAAATGGCCCAGAAAAGGTTGCAAAGCAGAAGACTTGGGTTAGAAAAAAACAAATAGAAGCCCCTGCCACACATGGGAAGGAGTGTACTGTAGTAGGTACTTCCGACACGTCAAATGACACAGAGTTGCGGGACAGAAAGGAGAATGGTTTGCACCCTCACAATGATGTTATTGATTCCCTAAATGAGAAGATCATAGGGCAAGTGGATTGGCAGATCCCACGGATTGATACAGCCTTGCCCGAGAAAGAGAAGACAAATGAAGATTGGCAATTGCCAAAGAAAACTACTTCGCCATCTCGAGCAGTTTCAGCTTCTCCTGTGCCTGCTACCTCCAACCCCTTCAAGAATTTGGTCGAGGGTGCTTCAGCATCAGACTCGGATTCTATGGCCTCTCCTACCTCCGCTAGATGGGCAGACATGCTTGACGAAGATACTGAGAAAGATCTAGGGGTAGTGACGTCTGGGCAGATTGTAGAGAACACGATTCCGACAGGCATAGATTATCAGACGGTGCTAACTCCAGCCGAGCAGCGCTACTTTGAGGCCTCTGGAGGCAATTTGTCTCCAAAGGATCCCTTGGGCAAGCTCATCAAAGCAAAACTAAAGAGGGCCCGTACGGAAGATAACAAGTGAAGACAAGAATATAACACACGACTAAAGGCAAAGAAGAAACAAGATACCTTAGATTCCTCCTTAGATGGAACTACTGCTTCTAACTAGACGTCTAGTTTCGTGATTTGATGTACCTTTTGGTTATATGGTCAATTTAGGGCCATAGATAGTCTCTTCTTGTTCGGGTCACTTTTGGGCCCACACTCTTTTTCCTTTCTCTTTATAATATTGCTTATTCGTCGTCCCTTAAATAGGATCATGTGGAATTAATAACTATTATTTTGACTTATGATGGGTAGAGAATCAATGTGATTCAATACCTTGTATCTTGGGGCAATATTATTAGTTACATTACGATTGCTAAGATTTAATACAGAGAATCGTGTGTAAGTACGTCTTGCTTGATTTGTCCCCTTGGGAGGCTCAGAAGTTTTATCATACTAAATCTTGCAAGTGTAATTAGTTTTCGGTATGAATAATAATGTTGAGTTGTTCCTGAACCAAGGAAAAAAATAATAATTAATGTGAAGATGTTTCAGTGGCTTAAATTAATTAATGGACTGGATAATCTTAAACACGGAAAATAATATCCGGGAACCACATTAACAGTAATATGGGTTAAGATGGATAGTGCGAATTAATTATGTTGTGGGATTAATTAATATTTATGGGCTTGAATAATATTGTGGCTCAATATTGGAAATTCAAGGTCCATTGGAAGGTCCAATCTTAATTCTCCTAAAGGCTCCTAAAGTAGCCCAAAGATAAAGTCCAATAACTGAAAAAGGTGTTTGAAATAAAATAAATTAATGTTGCCTAATTTTTCCTAATTTTCGAAATTAATAAATAAAAGAGAGAGAAAGATTTTCTTTGAATTTTGTTATGGAATGAGGATAAGTATTCTTGGAATACAAGTTTATCTAATTAAATTCAAGTAAGTTTCTAAATGTTTGAATAAATAAGGAGAGGAAAGATTTTCTTGATTTTCTTGGAAAAGTATTATGAAAGATATGTATTCTTGGAATACAAGAATATCTCATAAATTCAAGAAGATCCAAATCACCATAATATTAGGAGGTGAGATTTTTGTGGAATATTTAATTATGGAGAAAAGAATCTATGAGATATATTCAAGATTTCTTGGATATCAAGAAAAAGATTTTCCCATCTTATTTTCACCCTAAAATTTCGACCACCCTCCTTGTTATAAATAGGGGATGAATTTTTCATCCCCATGCAGTTCCATGTGTTGGAAAAATTAGAAATCCACAGAGGTGGTGCAACATATTTTTTATTTTCCCTTTTGTTAAATTGTTCGCGAGCATCTTTCCACCTGATTGTTAAGACGAGGGAATACTTGAGAAGGCTCTTTGGGTTTGTTCGTGTGAACGGGGTATCCATCTTCTCAATTGTCACTCCAAGAGGTTAGTTCACGTAAACTCCTAGCAATTCCGCATGCGTAGGATTTATGTGACGAATTTGTATGCATGATTTGTTGTTGAATTATCATTTGAATTAATATAGGATTAATTCATGCTAGTAATATTTATTATATTTAAAATTATATTTAAATATTCACCCCGAATAGATTTGGGCAAATAAAATCCCAACAGAATACAAACCAATAGTGAGCGAGAAAGAGTTTTTGCAAACAGTACTTTTGAGACCAGCCAACAAGAATCAAGTTGAAATGTAAAGTTGCCTCACCTACGGAGGATGTACAGACTGCTATTTGAAATTGTCTCTAGGGTAATTTTGGGTATCTCTTTCAGTCCAAATGCCCTCACCGTAGTTAAGCAAAGGGCCATGACGGCCATAATTGAAAAGACTCAGGATATGAACTGGCTTGGGACTTTCAAACACAGATTGCTGCAAGAAACTGATAGGTTTTGTTGGTCTCGGTGCTAACGAGTCTCACACGTGTATGGGGGGGGAATACACGTGTTCAGTGATTTTTAAAACTTTTCTTTCACTGAGGTCAGATGGGTCAGGTTATCCTGATGATTTTGCCCTGAGAAGCACGGATTGCCCTGAGTCAAAGTCTACTGAGACAATGATCCTGAGCTGCTTTTAGAAGCTTCAGATTAGCCCAACTGAGCCTGAGTTTATCAGAGATCCTGAGGCGCTTGGATCAGATAATTATCTTACTGAACCCTCAGTAGAGTTAGTTCAGTTTGGTAACTATCTGTTCTAGCTACTCAAGTGTGCGGAATGGTTGGCCCTAAGTTTATACTCGTTTTAGCTTTGCTGAAAATCTTCCCTTCAATAAAACAGTGATTAAGATTGTGATCAATTTGATGCAAGTTCAGTGGATTGGTTCCAACTGAATATCAGTGAACTATGCTTTTAGTGAAAAACATGCAACAAATAATAATGCAGTACAGAAAGCAAAACAACACCGCAATTATAGTGGTTCAGAGACTCAAGCTCCTACATCCACTCTCTCTGATCTTCAGAGAAATTCCTTAACCTGTTCCTAAAGCTTTCTGGCTAACTCACTATAGCTTACTAACTTTCCTACCTTGAGTTTTCTGGCTGACTCACTGCAGCTTACTAACTCAAACACACACAAGTGTTCAGACTACCACAAGTAGCTTACTAACTTTTTCTCTAGAGTTTTCTGGATAACTCACTGTAGCTTACTAACTCTTTACAACTCTAACTCACCAACAAATCACACACAAACTACCTTAACAAAGGGTTTGGGTTTTGGGTTGGTTTCCAACTAGGGTGAGATATCCTTTACAATAAGAACAGATGCAAAGGCTAGGATATCTCTACTAAGCTTTTGATATTTCTTATCAATCTAGGCTTAGTGAATGAGCTCTCTCCAATGTGAAACACTTGGGAAATTCTAGGTTTTTCGAGTGCTTCAATTTGCAATAATACGAATGAGCTCTTGAGTTGCTTTTAAATTTCCCGTAACCTCTCAATGTAAAGAGTCACTGGTATTTATAGGCAACCTTCACCAAGGTCACTCTTGAAAAACTATCTGTTGGAGGAGATAGTATCAAGGGTTTCCTCTTCTGGTGTTTGATGAACGACTATATTT
Organism: Stenogyne calaminthoides; assembly: GCA_037126765.1. Classification (NCBI taxonomy): domain Eukaryota; kingdom Viridiplantae; phylum Streptophyta; class Magnoliopsida; order Lamiales; family Lamiaceae; genus Stenogyne; species Stenogyne calaminthoides. Next base: position 9,662,140 of record JBBCBC010000024.1, on the reverse strand, counting down.
AGGGTTTGAATACTCCCTTGTATGTTTTAGGAAATATGCAGTCATGTAGCCAATCACCAATTTTTGCAGTCTGGAACCTAGTACTACTGACATGATTCAGGGTCCTGTCACTTTCAGTGTCAGTAAAGTACAGTGTTGTCTTCCTCTGATTGGTTCTTGTCTTCAGTGAATGTAGACAAACAAAATGGCTCTTTCTTGGTCAATCTCTCTGAATGAGACAACCTTAAACAACACTTAGACTTAGTTCCTTTTGTCTGCATATGAATGTTTTGGGCAACATCTATTTTTCTGAATATTTGCGTTTTTCTCAATTTTGTAGTCTTCAGATAGATATATTCAGTGCCTCTAAACATTCAGGTTATACTGAGTCTTCAGTAACTATTGGGTCTTCAGTATCTTTAGTGACATCCACGAGTCTTGATGTGTATTCAAACAACTTCATTGAGTCTTGATGTCTTGATGACATCTTGAGTCTTGATGTCTTGACAACTTCTTGAGTCTTGGTGTCTTGATGACATCTTGAGTCTTGATGTCTTGATGACATCTTGAGTCTTGGTGTCTTGACAACTTCTTGAGTCTTCGGTGTCTTGATGACATATCTTGAGTCTTGATGTCTTGGCGACATCTTGAGTCTTCATTGTCTTGACAACTTCTTGAGTCTTGATGTCTTCAAAATCTAAACGATCTATATCGCTAACTATACATAGATGCGAGATAACTTCTGAACAATCTATCTGAAACCGCTTCGATCTATCAAGATTATCCTGAACATGTCATACTCAGGGTTTTTGGGATCTAATCAAAACTTCTTTATTAAATTCATCTCCCAACAATTTCCCCCTTTTTGATGATGCCAAAACCATCTTGTTACATTTAAGAAAAACCTAACCTATGCTCAGGTTTCAGTTTATCTATTACAACCAAAATGGAATTTCTCCAATCAAGTTCTTTAACAATCTGGCATATCAAGACATGTAAAAAGATAATGAGATATTATCTTTGAGCATAAAGATAAAATTTTCATTGATATAGGATAAAAGTTACAGATTACAATGAAAATCAAAGAAAATACAGAAGTACAAAGTCTTCAGTCTTCTTCCACTTCATCCTCTGGCACTTCCAGGTTGAACATCCCGTAGTATCTCTTCTTCAGTTTATCTCTTGCCTTGATGATTTTAGGGTTGTTTCCTGTTAGGCCTAGCTGGATGGTGTACTGGGCTATTTCCTGAGAAATGGCTGCCTCATTTACATAGCCATTCTCAAACCTAGGAGCTGGGTACATGTATGGACTAGGAGCTACTATCTGAGTGTTTCCTTCATCTGCCAAGTTGATCTAACTTTGCAGGTACTTAGGATAGAATGTCAGTAAGTACTCAATAAAGGCTTCATTCTTAAGCTGCTCCCCCTCCATTCTCTCAGAATCTCATAATAGAACCAGAAGGTTCTCTTGATCTCTTCCCATGCATCATTGAACTGTATAGGTATCCACTTGTCAATGTGCGGCCACTTTTGAGTATTTTCTGTACCTCTCCTTTTGCTTAGGAACTTTTTAAAACCACCTCTTCTTTTCTGCTCTTCTTCTTTCTTCTTCCTGATCAGTGGAACACCTGATAATGAAGCAGCAGTTTTCTTTTCTTTTTCAATCTGAAGAGCTTTCATAGTTTTCTTGGTATCGAAGGCTTCTTTCTGGGTTTCAGTTTCTTCCTCAGATTCTTCGAATTCCATTATCAGCTTCCTCTGAGTAGGTTTTGAGCTTTTTGCTCTTTTCTTCCTTTCTTGTTCCATAAATGCCACAGCCTTTCTCTTTTCAGGCCTAACTTGATCTTCACCGGCTTTGCTTGTCTCAATCATCCTCCTGTCACTCAGTTTCTCATAAATTACTTCCTGAACGGTTTGCTCAGATGTTTGAGTGAAGATAGGTTTCTCAGCTTCTTTGAACTTTAGTTTCTCAGTGGCTTCAATTTCTCTTAAGGCATCATCAATTTTCTTCCCTTCAGCTTCTTTTTGAGCCTTTCTCTCCAAGGTTTGTGCCAACAACTCACTTAATTTACCACCAGGCCTTTCCCCCTTTTTGGCACCATACCTTGGGAGTAGTTAGTCGGTCAAGATCCATATAGTATTGCTCCTTACTCATACTGCGCACTTCTCCTGCCAACTGATTATGCTCATCTTCTAGCCTTATCATGTAATTCTTGGCCATTGAGAATTCATCCGAAAGAGGAGCAAACTGTTTTGAGAAGACATCATGCATCATCTCTGTCATCTTGGTCATGAGCAGAGAGCCCATTTCCTCAACAGCTGTTTTGACCATCAGATCATTCTTCTCAATCAGCTTGGCTTCAAGATAGGCAGTTCTTTCTTGATACATCTGCTTCATGTTGGCATTAAGCTCTGTATGTACTCCATCAATCTTTCCATCTAATGTAGTTAATTTACTTGATAGAGTTGTTTGAAGCGTATCAGATGATGAACTCAGGTTCCCCATTTTCTGATTTTGAGCAGCCAGAACTAACTCCATCTGAGTCATCTTGTCTGTGAGAATTGTTTGCAGCATGCTTGATGAAGAAATTATTATCCTGAGTTTTTCAGTAAAAACCTGAGAAAACTTCATGCATCTGAAAACCTTTAATTTTCCAGATTCACCTGGATCCAACATACCTAATTCAACTGATAGTTCCTGAAATCTTGATTCAGCCAAAGGTTTAGTCAAGATATCAGCTCTCTGTTTATCAGTATGAATTTTCTCCATTCTGATGTCTTTCTTCTCAACATGATCTCTGATGATGTGATGTCTGATATCAACATGCTTACATCTGGTCTGCAATACAGGATTTTGTGTAATAGCAACTGCACTATTATTATCACAAAATATAGGTACTTCATTGGCTATAATCTTATAATCCCGCAATTGTTGTCTGAGCCAAAGAATCTGTGCACAACAGCTTCCTGCAGCCATGTATTCAGCTTCAGTAGTACTGGTTGCTACTGAGGTTTGTTTCTTTGAAAACCATGATATCAGTTTACTTCCAAGAAATTGACAAGTTCCTGTGGTAGACTTCCTGTCAATTCTACATCCTCCATAATCAGCATCTGAATAACCAGTTAATTCAAGGTTATCATCAGCTGGATACCATAATCCTCTATTCACAGTGCCTTTAAGATATTTCAGAATCTTTTTGGCAGCCTCCATGTGACTAGCCTTAGGATTAGCTTGGTATCTTGCACATATCCCAACAGCAAATGTTATATCAGGCCTACTTGCTGTGAGATATAGCAGTGATCCAATGATCCCTCTATAATCAGTGTGATTTACTGATTTGCCTTCAGGATCAGGATCAATCTTGTATTGCAATTCTTTACACCATACTTTGCAATCAGATCTCTGGTGTATTTTGCTTGATTGATGAAAATTCCTTCCTTAGTTTGTTTCACCTGAAGTCCAAGAAAGAAATTCATCTCCCCCATCATTGACATCTCAAACTTTCCTTTCATCAGTGTAGAAAACTTTTCACATAGCTGATGATTTGGAGATCCAAAAATGATGTCATCTACATAAATCTGAACAAGTAAGATGTCTTTCCCATCATCTATCCTGAACCGAGTCCTATCAATAGTTCCTTTGATAAAACCATGGTCAGTAAGAAACTGAGAAAGGGTATCATACCATGCTCGGGGTGCTTGCTTAAGACCATACAAGACTTTCCTGAGCCTGTAAACTTGGTAATTCTGTCTGAAACTAGGAGGTTGTTCCACATAAACCTCTTCCTTAAGTACACCATTCAGAAATGCACTTTTCACATCCATCTGATAGACTGTGAATTTCATGTGGGCAGCATATGCAAGAAACAATCTGATGGCTTCTAGTCTTGCAACAGGTGCAAAGGTTTCATCATAATCCAAGCCTTCTTCTTGGGAATAACCTTGTGCAACTAGCCTTGCCTTGTTTCTCACAATGTTGTTGTTTTCATCTCTCTTATTCTTGAACACCCACTTAGTTCCAATCACATTGTGCCTCTTAGGTCTATCCACTAGCTCCCAAACTTCATTCCTTGAGAACTGATTCAGCTCTTCTTGCATAGTAGTAATCCAAAATGAATCTTGTAGAGCTTCTTTAATCTCAGTAGGTTCTTTTTCAGATAGGAAGCAGCAAAACAAAGCACTTTCTCCATGGAACCTTCTTGTTTTGACACCATCTGATAGATCACCCACAATCTGACTTGTAGGATGACTATCCAACCATTTTCTCCTGGATGTTCCCCCTTCAGTAGTATCCTCAACATTAGAAATGTTAGGTTTAGGTAATTCATTAAATTCAGGGAACAACAGAAAAGGAGAAAGTGAATCATCTTCCTCAGGGGAAATTCCATTCAGAACATTGTTAGAGGCATTTGTTCCCCATTGGTTGATAGATTCATAGTTTGCCTCAGCTGTGACCACATCTTCATCGGCATTACATACCTGAGTCTGAACTGATGTATGTTTAGATTGGTCAGCTTCAGTGTGTTGGCTTTCCTTCAGTGGAGAATTTCCATCCCGAGTCTCACCATCTCGAAGTTTTTCCATCCCGAACTTCTTTGTTCGAGTCCGATTCACTCCATTCATAGAAAGTGGTGACTTCTTCTTTTTTTCGTGTTCGAGAGGATGTTTTATCATTCTTTTTCAAGCTAAGTCCGGTGATTCTCTTGATCGAGTTCTCGAAGTCATGTTCTGCATTTCTTCTGAACACGAGTAGATTCATAAAAAACAACATGAGGTGTTTCTTCCACAATAAGAGTCCTATAGTTGTAAACTCTGAAGGCTTTACTGACTTCAGAATATCCTAAGAATATCCTTCATCAGCTTTTCTATCAAAAGTTTTCAACTGATCTTTACCATTATTGTGTATGAAACACTTGCAACCAAACACACGAAAAAAGAAACAAGAGGCTTCCTTTCATTCCACAAATTTCATATGGAGTTTTTCCTTAGTTCTTGGTCAAGCATGGATGCATTCCGAGAGTAGCATGCGGTGTTGATAGCTTCCCCTAAATCTCTTAGGAATATAAACCAAAGAATCATTGTTCTTGCGAACTTTCTTTCGAGTCCTATTTCTTCTTTCAAAGAACACCATTCATTTGTGGGGTCCTTGCGGTGATGTTTCATGAGCTATTCCATTTACTGCACAATAATCAGATATGATATGATTGATAAACTCAGTTCCTTTATCTGATCTGATTTTGACCACACTCAGATTCTTTTCAGTACTGAGCCTTTTCAGTAGTTCTGGTAGTTTTGTCTGAGTCTCTTTCTTACTGAGTAAGAATATGACCCATGTGTATCTAGAGTAGTCATCAACTACCACAAGTGTTGTAGGTCCCGAACGGGTTTTGTGAGGGCAGAAGTCTAGAGGGGAGGGGTGAATAGACTTCTGAAAACGTTTTTGTGCAGATCAGGTGTGATGGCGATTAGCCCCGATCGAGTCTTGAGTGAATCGATTTGGGTCGATAACCAACTTACTAATCGCCAGAAGGCAGATCAGTTCGGTAACTATCAGTTTAACTGATGTGTGCGGAAGCTTAAGTTTTACCCTTGAAAAACCAGTTTTTATAAATCAGATTCCAAAGTTAGTCTTTTAACCAGTTGACTGAAGTGTCAAGCTTGATCAGATCAGAAGCTTGGTTCTAGCTAATCTCAACTTAGAATATGTATGCGCTTTAAAGGTTGTGCAATTGTGTAGACAGTTAATCAAAGCGGTAAAGGCACACAAGATTTATAGTGGTTTGGACAAACCAGTCCTACGTCCACTCTTCCCTATCACAAGGGGCACCAACTTAACCAACTGGACTTAGTTTTATGTGTTAGTCCAACACAGTACACCGACAGATATTTAAAGAGTTCTCACTCAATCCGATCCCATAAATCAGAACTAGAAACCCTAGTCTGAAATCTTGCTAAACAACTTAACCTAACTTTGGGTTTTGGATAAGATTGTTTTGGTTCCAACTATGAAATCTTTTCTAGTGTTTAAGGTAGCCTTTCAGCTAGATGAAAAGATTTCTATGCTAAGAACTTATGGGATGAACACTTAATAAAATAATCTTCTTGATCGTGTTCTTCAAATGAAATCGATAATTGCTTGAGCTTCTTGATTGTTCGGTGTTTCGTGTCTTCACTCAAGTGTGATCCCATATTTATAGATCTTGAAATCAAAGAGCCATTGGAGAGCAATTTGAATTTCAGGCTATATTTGGTAGGTTTGCAGGATTGATGTGACGTGCTTCAGGAATGGCATGGCTAAAAGCGTGAACTTGTATTTTATAGCCGTTAGAGAGAGCAGCATCAAATCCCGTAATTACCGGCTCAGATCATACGTGTCTAGTTCTTATTGGTTATGAGCGACTTTTTCGGTGTTGTTCTTCCAACTAAGGTTGACATTCTTCTTATTTAGATCATAGGCGTATGACTTAGGTGAAACATCGGTTTTCACGGTGTGGTATTTGATCGATCGGAATCGATCGATCTACCTGATGGAGTCTTCTGGTGCCGGTTGACTTAGCTTCAACTAGCAAACTCGACTGATGTAGGTCTTCTGGTCTGATCTTCTCGAAGTCATCCGATCTTCAAGTATTCGAGTTTGAGTTTTATGACTTTGGTGAGATATCGACTAGATCGGATCGATCCGATCTTCTGTTCTTCTCTAAGATTCGCATATCGGATATCACCGTGTTCTTTGGATCTTGGATCGACTTATACATATTGAGGTTCCCCCTCAATATGTGACCTATCTATTACATCAGTTGTTCTACACAGTAATTATCAACTGGTATTTTATAAACGGTAATATAAACATCAGTCAGCTAACAGGTCTGACTGGTCCTATTACATGTGTTTTTGGAACTTTTATCAAAACTATAAATTTCCCAACAATTTCCCCTTTTTGATAAAACCAAAACACCGAGAAAACCAAACACAGTTGATAAATATAGAACAGTAAAGAGCACATAATCAGAAGACAATGAGATTTTGTCTTAGGATCAGAAAATAAACTTTTCTCATTAGATATGTTGATTACATTTTACATCAAAAAAGTTTGAATTTAAAAGCAGTTGATCCTGAGAAGTCTTCTGATTCTTCACTCTTTAGGCATGTATCCTTCTGGCATCTCTCTTTGATCTTGAGGTACGTTGAAAATCTGATATAGTTTCCATTTGACATGATTGGTCTGGCCGAGGATCGGTTATATGCGTTTTGCTCAGATGTCAAAATAGAATCTCCGAAATGCCATCATCAAATGAGCCATCTGCCTTCTTCTCGAGTAATCCAACGGATCATACTCTTGGCGAGATATTTTTACATTGATAAGTTTGGCCTCATTTTCCAGATGCTTCAGAAAATCTGGATATTTATTTTCTAACCAGTTGAGGAATTCATCATCTGGAGATTCTTCTCGTGGAACAAGATCAAGAACAAAAGCTTTCAGAAGCCATTCACTTCTGATCTTATTCCATTCCTCAAACCTCTTAAATGTGCGCAGCTAGTTTTTGGAATGATCTCATCAACTCTTCTTTGGCAATTTGAGGTTAAAATACGATTTTCCGGCCTTTCCTTTCTTCGCTCTCGATCCGAATCTTTTCTTGATTTTACGCCTCTGTTAATTTTTTACGCCCTTCTTTCTTCTTAAGCTTTTTCGGGCCTTCAAAGAATCTGCTCTTTGGGCCGATTTCTCGGCCGATTTCTTATCGGCTCATTCCGCTAGCATTCAGGCTTCTTGTGACTATTTTAGTCTGAGTGGCTGGTAAAGGTTGTGATGTCCCAAAGACACCCAATTTTTGCCTTTCTTGCCTTTGACTTTTCCATCTTTTTAGAGACTTCGTTAGCAAAGAGATCCAGATGGTCTAGTCTTTGTCCATAGGCTTCAACTGTCTGAATTAGGTCTTCTGTTGTTCTAATCATGTCAGTTGGTTTCTCACTCCGTCCTTCCCCTTTTTTGGTTTGATCAAAAGAGTTGTGAGGTGGGAAGTTAGGGATCCAAAATCGATCGATAATGCCCTGTTGAGATGCAATGAGATAAACACAGAACTTGAGCGATTAGATGTTGAACCTTCGATATCATTTCGGTCTTGCAGATTCCATGGCGATGAGAGAGTGTAAAAAGTCGATTTGTCAAGTTTCTCTTCGTCAATTCGAGCTTTTCGGTGAGCATCGAAAAAAAAACTTGTTGTTGGTCCACCTGAATAAACTTGTCATCAACGGATTTTATAAGTTTAGAACCACGGTGGTCACAGTTTGGGAGAATCGATCTTTGATTGCCTCAAACTGGGAAATAGCCAATTCCTTTGATCTGTTATTTCTTTGAGGCCAATCGCCTCACGATCAGCTATTACTCCCTCAACTTCTTCTTTTCGGGAGATCTTTGAGACAAGATCGATCTCTGAAGTTGATCGTGATGATGTGAGATGTTGGAATGTTTTGCGTCACCGGATCTTTTTCGATTGTTTGCGCCTCCGGTGGTTGGTCATGAAGCAGAGCACAGTTCCACTATCATCGGCGATTCTGCATCCTTCATTGTAGCATGCTTGAGAGCTTCTTGGCCGATCTCCGGTTCGCCTTGATCGATTAACCTTTGACTTCCTATGGATCGAGCTTTGATAGATTCATGAGTTATCGGCTTCGGTTTGGTGATCCTACTTTAGCAGATTTCCTCATATCAAAATCAAAATCGCAAACTCATCAGCCACCGCCCATCCATTCAATAATCATTATAAAATCGAGAAGCTTTTTTAATCTGAGATCTCTCCGGTGAGGATCTCCATAACTTCTTCTCTAATAATAGCGAGGATGGGCGACCGGTTCGGATACATCTCATCAATTTCTCGTTCGATTTGCATTACGGCCATTTTTCCTGTGATGGTCTTTGATGATCTAGACTCGAGAATTGTTTGTCGATCCCGGTTGATGAGAAGTGGAGGTGCAGGGGTGCTTGAGTAGGTGGAAGTTATGCGATTGGCTCGGACTGTAGAGGTTCCAGCGTGGGCAGTGCGCTGTTTCCACAAAGGATTGCTTTTACGGGTTGTAACCGATGTAGTTTCTGTGTTGGCGAGCGGTGGGGTGAAGGAGAAACATGCTCGGCAGCGATGGTCTGGCGGTGAATCGGCTTCGAGTTGGAGGAGAAGAGATCGTTAGTCTCGTCTTTTCCTCGAGAATGTTCTGTGAGCTCTCCGCCTGGCTGCTGTCTGATTTTTTTCACTGATTTTTGTGGCGCGATCAGTCGTCTGGCGCTCCTTCTTCATCGACTCATCTTAAAGAACAGAGTCATGAGCTGCTCCGCCTTCTTGACCTCTTCTCTGGGCCTTCACCAGTTTTTTTTTTTTTTCCGGGGGCATTTGGTGTAGAGCGTGGTTGCTTTCTTGCTCTTTCCTTCTTCGCCTTTGGGGGTTGGGGACAAAGATATCATCGTCAGTGGTCCAAATATGGTGAAGTGGTGGAGAGGAAAGCCTTGTAGGACTTCAAATCCATTCTGGTCCCATTTGGCATTTGGCATTTTGTCCTTTAGGATAAGCGCAACCTTGTTGAGATTCTTTGATCCTCTTCTTGAGATAGACTGTCTCCATTCATCAATTCCAAATTTCTCATGTTCTTGGAGAAGAATGGCCTTTAGGAACCCATGCCAATTGATGTTCTTGGCTTCATCAATTATTGCGACCATATTTATGCAGTTTTGCGGATGTAAGAGCATCTGGGGTGAACGCAATACCCATGATTGTTTTTGACAATATGTCAAACAACAGTCGGTATTTCCTCTTGAGCATTGGTCTGATGTTTGTCAGCCTCTCTGAAGAGTTCGTTTCTGATCAGCTCATCTTCATTTTCCTCAGTGCGCAGCGAGATTAAATCCTTTTGGCAAGTCGAAAGCAGACGAGTTATGTCGCGATTCGTCGGTCGATATCTTCTCCGTTGACCGACTAAAGTAGTTCTTCTCCGGGCGTCAGATCCACTCTTAAATTCCTTAGGAATTGAGTGCTTCATCTTTGCATCATCGATTGCGATTGGAGCCGCAACATTTCTCAAGACCTCCTTTCTTCAGAATTTGCTCCACTTCCATTGATTCCGGATCCCGAGTAATGTCAAACTGCACGAACTTGTCGTCGACAATCTTGAATGCCAGTTCCGCATAGTTGCACATTATTTTACCCATACCGTGAGTGGCCATCTACAAATAAGATAGACTCAATTAAGATTGTGATAAACATAGAGATATGATATATTGATTATCAGACCTATACATAGGCCTAGTAATCGATAAACACATGCGGAAACCAAGAAACAATAAAGCATAATACAGGATACCATCGATTGACAAAATCTTTAAGATCAATGGATTTTATAGAAAAAAAAAGGACTCATCAAATAATCAGAAATTACCAGATTCTGTTTTTCGGGAAGATAATTCTGAAACTTAAGAAAAACACTTGAATCGCAGAGAAGTAATCTGGAGAGTTTTCAGAAAAAGAACGCAAGTTTGTGAATTGGAAAACTCTGGTAGGGTTTTTGATGAACCTTATAAAGATGAGGAGGGAAAAAGACAAGATTTGGAAGATCAACCGTTTGAAAAGATTAAACGATCCAGATTAAGCGATTTTGATCGAATGGTTGGGAAAAGCACGTACGAAAACCTTTTGGATTTAAAAGCTCATTTTGTAGCAATTAATACAGGTACCCCACGTCCGCATTAAATGATTTGCAGGGAATACGTCACATGGGTAATGCGTACAGTAAGGCAAATAAAAACAGATAAGATCCGATAAATAAGCAAATAACAAGGGAAAAGAAAAGCGTATCTGGTTGACTGATATAGTAATCAGTCAATACCACTTGAAGTTGATTCCACTTGTTGATCTTAGTTTTTTGCCTAAGCCTTATAATTTCCCAACTGTTCTTTTCAACTGATCTGTTTCATTTTGCGTCTTATTTCCATTCTGATCCTCCTCGATCAGTTGAAGTTCCCCCTTCAACTGATATTTCTGTTTTCTCATAGACTGATATATCTGATTTATTGAGGTTTCAAGTTCAACTGATCTTCCTTATCGATCGGGCCAGTATGTAATCAGATTTTGGTTGACCTAATCTGATTCTTCTCAGATCAAGCCAATTCTTGGGATAAGTGTTACCGCCAAAACTTAGTCTAGAATAGTAGTCTCTATTCCCTAAGTTGGCATGATTTGACATGCGTAATTATAAATGCAGATATCTCGATATGTCAATCCGCCGTAAATTTATCCAATTATCAGTCGCGTGATTCCTACACGCTGTCCTTGTGATGCAAATTTCTCTAATAGGCTTTTTGAAATCAAATTTGCATTTGCACCCTTGCTTGGCCTCTATAAATTGGACCAATGTTTTACACAACATAACCCATTCACCATACTTATCTTCTTTGTAGAATCATGTATACGGTGAACCCTTATTTCGGTGAGACTTAAAGAAACACTTTTACCCCTTTTTCAATGATTTCACTTCTCAAATCAACCCTTTTTGTCCCTTATCGTTGTTTTTAAATCGTCATCAAAGATTTCACATACAATTGTTGCAAGCTTTCTCTACCACCAAGGAGGCGGGTTCATTGTCATGGCCCGAGAAGACACTTCTCCTAACCGTATGCACCTTGTGTGTCTATCGAGATGACGGAACTAGCATCAACAGACTCAGTCTAATATAAAACATGAGTTTGATATACGGTCTGGATCAGACAACAGCTGATCTTCGTATATCAACTCAATTTTTTCATGCAACACATGTGCCCATAAGGTCTTTGAACCAATTTCTTGGCACATGTGCTCCATTTAACTGTTGGAGAGTCCATTGACTTGTGTCTAAGGGCTCTGGCTTAGAAAATCTATCAACGCCGCTCTCGCTCCAATTTGGTTTTAGCTTATTTAGCGGCTTTAGGATTACTTTAAAGGCTCTCTCACCCTTGTTAAGTGGGGGAAAATGAGAGCATCAGATTTAAAATCTCTCTCTCCCCTACTCTTCTTGGGTTAGGATGAGGGTTTAGGGTTATAGGTTTAGGGTTTTCGGTTATGACTTATGTACTGACCTCCGGGTCCTTTGTACTTGTAACTTGTAATGTAATCGACCTTGGGTCTTTATCAATGAAAAGTTATATTATTCCATTGTTGTGTAAATTCTCCGCTTTCTTATGCGATTGTAGGCTTTAATGTGAATCTTGCTTGTTGAATATCAATTTAAATCGACTTACAAAGATGTAAAATAACCCAACTGATTTAATCAGATATTCCTTTTAAATTGAGCGTTTCCTTTAATCTGATAAACCTTAAATCTGATCAGTTCCTTTAATCCGATAGCTTGTAAATCTGATCAATTTCTCATATCAGTTCCTTGACTGATCTTCTGATCAGTTGAGATACCAAACTCAATCGATTCCTTTCAACTTTGGTTAGTCTCTTAACCGGTGGTTTCTCGAGAACAATCCATCAAGCATTTTAGGTGCTTTTTCTCCAAGATCCAGAAGCCCTAGCTCATTGGACAATTCTCTGAATCTGATCTCAGCTAGTGGCTTGGTTAGAATATCAGCTTTCTGTAAATCAGTGTGAATCTTTTCCATTCTGATATTCTTCTTTTCAACATGATCTCTTATGAAATGGTGTCTGACATCCACATGCTTGCATCTTGTATGTAGAACAAGATTCTGAGTGATTGCAATAGCACTATTACTGTCACAGAATATAGGTACATTCTTAGCTACAATGTTATAATCCTCACCGCCGACTAAGCGGAGCGGTTGGGAGCAATGATTTTCCTATGACCATATATTACGCTTCATAGTAGATGTCATGAATCGATGTCCGCTTCTTTGAAAACCACGAGATCGGGCTTTTTTACTTCCTAAAAACTGACATGTTCCTGAGGTTGACTTCTTGTCAATCTTGCAACCTCCATAATCAGAATCAGAATACCCACTAAGCTCTAGATTATCATCTGATGGGTAAAATAAACCAAGATTTATTGTCCCCTTCAGATACTTAAGAATCCGCTTAGCTGCTTCTAGGTGGCTTTGCATTGGATTTGCCTGAAATCTGGCACATACACCTACTGCAAAGGTGATATCCGGGTCTATTTGCGCGGTTAGGTATAGTAGAGATCCAATGAGAGCCATATATTCTTTATGATTTGTTTTCTGACCATCCTCATCTGGATCCATCTTGAATCCAGTCATCATAGGAATTTTGGCTTCCTTGCAATTTTGAACTCCAAACTTAGCCAATAAATTCCTAGTGTACTTTTGCTTGGCGGATGAATATCCTTCGCACTTTGCTTCACCTGGAGACCCAGAAAGTAATTCATCTGTCCCATCATGGACATCTCGAACTTCCCTTGCATCAGTTTGCTGAATCTTTCACATAGACTCTTGTTGGGAGATCCGAAGATGATGTTGTCCACGTAGATCTGAACCATCAGAATATCTTCTCCATCTTCTATTCTGAATAAGGTTCTATCCACTGTTCCTTTAGTGAACCCACTGTCGATCAAGAACTGAGAGAGTGTATCATACCAAGCTCGAGGAGCTTGTTTCAGGCCATAAAGTGCTTTTCTTAAACGGTACACTTGGTTGCTCTTTTCGAAGCCTGGAGGTTGTTCGACATAAACTTCCTCTGCTAGTACCCTTTTAAAAATGCACTCTTTACGTCCATCTGATACACAGTGAACCCTCTGTGGGAAGCATATGCCAGAAACAGCCGAATGGCTTCTAGGCGAGCGACTGGTGCAAAGGTCTCATCATAATCAATTCCTTCTGATTGTGAATACCCCTTAGCAACAAGTCTTGCCTTATTTCTGGTGATGACATTTTTCTCATCTCTCTTGTTCTTGAAAACCCACTTCGTGCCAATTACGTCTTGATGATTTGGTCTGTCTACCAGCTCCCTAACTTGATTTCTCTTGAACTGTTCCAGCTCCTCCTGCATGGCTAGAATCCAGCTTGCGTCTTGTAGAGCTTCCTCTATTGTTGTTGGTTCCTTCATAGACAAATAACAACAATACATGGCACTTTCACCAATCTGATGTCTAGTTTTAACTTTATCAGATGGGTCTCCGATGATCAGATCAGTTGGATGATTGGTTATCCAGGTCCTTCTGTTCTGATTTGCATCGGTGTGGAGAACATCATCCATTTCTGATAAAGGTTCACTACTAGCGACTGGGAGTGGTGCTGAATTATGATCCACTTGATAAGAACATGTCTCAGCTGTTGTTGGACTCATCATGTGCTGATGTCTGTTCGTGGGAACTTCAGGTGTTCCTCCTGAACCGGATGGTTCAGTTGATACTGTCTCAGCTGTACCAGCTTCTTCATCGACAGTTTTTCGTACCTTAGGATCTGAATGATCTGGTGAATCAGCTAGATCTGGAATGTATACTGTTACGGTTTCTGATTCTTTTTCCTTGATCGTTAGCTAATCCATTTTCTGAGCATCAGGTACTGGTTGATCAGGTACGTCTTGTTCTGAGGCAGATTTCTCTTGTTCAGAACATGCATCATCAAAGACTACATGGGGTGTTTCTTCCACAAGTAGGGTTAAATGCATTATAAACCCCGAAAGCCTTGCTAGATGAGGAATATCCTAAGAATATACCCTCATCCGACTTGGCCTCAAAAGTCTTCAAATGACTCTTCCCATTGTTGTGTATGAAACACTTACACCCAAAAAACATGGAAGTAAGAAACACGAGGTTTTACGCCCTTCCACAGTTCATAGGTGTGTTTTGTAGTGAGCCTTAGTCGGAAGACATTTTTACGAGTATGGCATGCAAGTGTTGATTATACGCCTTTTAAACGGCTTGGTATTGCATGTTGTTAACATCGCAAGCAGCAGCTTCTTTGAGAGTTTTGTTCCTCCGATTCGGTACTCCATTTTGTTGTGGCGTCCCTTGCAATTTGATGTTTCATGTCAGATATACCAAACTTAGAGCAAAAATCGGTAATAAAAGAGTTTAGAAATTGCGTACCTTTATCTCGATCGATTTTTACTACATCGACACCCTTCTCATTTTGTAATCTTTTTAGCATTTCGGGTATCTTCGTTTGTCGTCTCATTCTTCTTATGTAAGAATATAACCCTGTAAACTTGGAATAGTCATCCACGATTACGAGTATATTTCGTCCGTTGAGACCGATCGGTGTAATGGCGGGTCCAAATAGATCCATATGAAGCAAACAAGATACTCTGCTTTGGATCCGGTCCCGAATTCCCTTAAATGAAGCTTTGACTGTTTTCCCTTCCGACATGCAAAGACATGTCCGATCCTTTGAAAATACTTCATTAGGAAGTCCTTCCTCTAGTGACATCCTTGCTATCTTATTAAGAGTTTTAATGTTAGGATGGCTCATTCTTTTTGTGCGAGCCAAATCGCTACTTTTTGGAACTCTTGACAATCATCATGCATTTCTTGGGCAACTGTTCAATCACCTATGTAGATCGTCCCTTTCCTTGAACCGATTAGCAAAATATGTTGAGTGGCTCGATTCTTGATAGTGCATTGGTCGATCGAGAACTCAACACCGAATCCCGTTGTCGCGAGAATTGTGAAACCGATAATAGGTTGTGCTTCGGACCTTCGACATACTGAGACTCCGATTATTTGTACATCATCATTCTCTAAGGTTTGAATCCTTTGGTATAACCAAAGTTATCATCACCGAAAGAGTACACGCTGGCCTTTTACATTCTATGTAAGAGCCGAGGAGATGTTTGCTTCAAATATATGCCTTGAGCATCCACTATCGATGTACCGGATAGTTGCTTGCACACCTCCTTTGTTTGCGGACCCACGCGATCCTGCTGCCCAAATCGGGCTTTAGGTACCCCTTTTGGATTGGGTCCCGAGGGGTTAGGATTAGTTTTGGGGATCCATACAAACAGAGGACTTCTATTGTGATCAGTTAGATCAGAAGGCCTGATTTGTCTCCCATACCTATCAACATAATCATATGTCTCTTTATATGCTTTTCGATTAGTATGATTATTAGTGTGAACCTTGGATGACTTAGAAGACTTGGAATTTATCTTTTTATTTGCCTTTTTTTTCATCGGTGGTAAAAAAGTCGTGACCCTAGATTTTCGATTATAGGGGTAGGTACGACTGCTACCATCAAAAGATTCATATCTTTTCGGCATAGGTGGTTTTTGCAGTTTACCTGAAGCATGCTTATTAGGCAGCTGACCTTGATTGGGTATCAGATTAGACATCCCTTTTATAGGTTGTCTTTTTCGATTCTCGATCTCATTGATCGAGTTGAGGTCTCTTCGTAAGAACCGGGTTCTTTGTTGATTCTCGGTGATGCTTTACCGATTGGGGTCCATTTTTGTTCCCCTTACGGTTAGGCACCCGCCTTTACACCGCTCAACCGGGGTTTTTTCCCTTATTAGATACATGTTTGGCTTTTGGTGTATCTTTGTCGAAATTAAATTGTCTCGAATACACCTTTTTGAGATGAATCGGTAGGGGCTTTTTGAGGATGTGGAAGGATTCTCATACCCAAGTCCTTCTTGTTAATCGTTGTTCAAAAATAGGTGTTCATGTCTTGAACGGTTTTAGATGATTTTGTGAAAACCTCTATTTTCTTACGCAGATTATCCTCGAGATGATTTTAGACATTCATGCTTTCAAAATAGCTCATCGAATTTTGCTTGCGAGGATTTTGAAGTCATCGAACTTGTCTTTTTGTTAATTGCCGGTGATCTTTGATCCGCTTCTCCCGATCGAAGCTTTAACTTTCGAAATTTTAAATTCCTCGGTTGCCCTTACGGCGGTTTAGCAGATTTAAGTTCAGGAGGCTTTCTTTGAGATCATTCTCTTTAGCAAAGTCGATTATTTCGGTCCTCGACTTGTCATTTTTAAACTTCCACTATAGCATAAGTGTCTCTTCGCATTGAGAGATCCTCAAGCAATTGCTTTCGAGTAGTCATTTGGTCAATCTCCCGGCAGGTGTGCTAATGATAGCGGTGTAGAAGCGAACAAAAGCAAGTTTTGGAGGTTACCTCAGATTGGTCCTCCTTTGCCATCGGGCGAGATCTCATCATCATCCGAAGAGAATATCGGATCTTCATTTCCCATAAGTCAATAAGATGGCGATCGGGCGAAATCTTCTCTGAGAGGAGTATCCGAGAATCCTCGGAGGGCGATCACGAATCGTCAATTCTGACGATGTCGGCAACCATAACTTTTACGTCCTCAGGGTTGCTCTCTTCATTTCCTCTTTTCTTCCCTTTCTCTTGGCGTCAGTGCAGGCGTCTATACCAGTGACTCGCTTCTCACGGTTGAAGCATGCTCCTTGATCCACGGAACCTTTTCTTCCGGGTGAATCACTCGTCTGTATGATCTATCGGTGACTTTCCTTTTCGATAATGTCGAGCTTCTTACATACGATTGGTTATCTCTTCTCTCATCATTTAGATTATCTCTTTTCCTTTCATCTCTGTGATCTCTCCGATCATCGGATGGTTCTTTCGGAGATCATTTGTGCGATCTCCTATCTCTTCCTCGGCTATGTTGATAATATTTATAGAATCTTGATACTTACCCGGTTGAGTATTTGATTTTTCTAGTTTCGCAGTAGCGAGAAGCGTCTGTTACGACGACTTATGATGTTTCCAATGGGTTCATTGGTCTTCAATCTCTTCTTTGGTTGCCTTAAAAGCAACCCGATTTGGAAGTTGAGGCTTCGGCGGGCACCTCATCTTCATCGCTTGTCCTCTCTCAATTAAATCGAACTCGTGAGCTTTAAGGCTCAAGAACAAGCTACATGGCTTCATTTTTGAAATGTCTTGGCAATCCTTGATTACCGTGACCTTCATGTCCCATTTCTTGGTGAGAGACCTTAAAATTTTGTAGTTGATAGCTTTATCGGACATCTCTACCAAGTTCTCGGCTTGTTTATTGACATTGTAATCCTTCCATCGAGTTCGTTGATGGTTTTTAAAGAACATCTTGATTTTTTGAACTTCACCGGTTAAACTGCGTGACGGTTTGTCTTTTTATCTGGTCATTTCCCTCGATATTTCAAAGCTAGAGTATCCCACATTGCTTTCTTGATTTTGAGATACTTAACCTTTTCCTTGGTGACCTTATCCAATGTTTTTCATGATAATATGCCTTGCGATAGTATCTAGAGTATGCGATTTCCTTTCCTCTCGCATCCATCAAATTCGGGCTTTTTTTCGCAAAGACTTCGGGGCAAAGTTGGATCTCCTCCAACCGCAGGGTTGTCGTAAATATATGATGATGGGTCCTCTTTCGATGACTTCCATCATTACGCCACTAATCGAACCTAGATGGTTGGACATATATATGGCCCAATCTGCAGATACTCATCGATTGAGAACTTGGCAGATCATGATACATACCGAGGTGTTATCCATCTTTTTTTTTTTTGGAAAAAGAATGAGTTTTAAGAAGGTTTTTCAAGATCGATTCGATCGACCACAAAGATTCTTCCTCAAGAATCGATGATACACAAAGTCGATTAGGGGGTCAGAGAACCAACCGCCTCGATACCACTTGTAGGTCCCGAACGGGTTTTGTGAGGGCAGAAGTCTAGAGGGGAGGGGTGAATAGACTTCTGAAAACTTTTTAATGTAGATCGGGGTGTGATGGCAGTTTCTTTGATCGAGAAGTGAATCGGTTGGGGTGATAACCAACTTACTAATCGCTGTAAAGCGATCGATTCGGTAACTATCGGTTTAAGCGATGTGTCGAAAACTTAAGTTTTACCCGTGAAAAACCGTTTTTATAAATCGATTCCAAAGTTAGTCTTTTAACCAGTTGAGTGAAGTGTCAAGCTTGATCAGATCAGAAGCTTGGTGCTAGCTAATCTCAACTTAGAATATGTATGCGCTTTAAAGGTTGTGCAATTGTGTAGATAGTTAATCAAAGCGGTAAAGGCACACAAGATTTATAGTGGTTCGGACAAACCAGTCCTACGTCCACTCTTCCCTATCACAAGGGGCACCAACTTAACCAACTGGACTTAGTTTTATGTGTTAGTCCAACACAAGACAATCGACGAGATATTTAAAGAGTTCTCACTCAATCCGATCCCGTAAATCGAGAACTAGAAACCCTGATGCGAAATCTTTGCTAAACAACTTAACCTAACTTTGGGTTTTGGATAAGATTGTTTTGGTTCCAACTATGAAATCTTTTCTAGTGTTTAAGGTAGCCTTTCAGCTAGATGAAAAGATTTCTATGCTAAGAACTTATGGGATGAACACTTAATAAAATAATCTTCTTGATCGTGTTCTTCGTGCGGAAATCTGATAATTGCTTGAGCTTCTTGATTGTTCAGTGTTTCCGTGTCTTCACTCTGAAGTGTGATCCCATATTTATAGATCTTGAAATCAAAGAGCCGTTGGAGAGTAATTTGAATTTCAGGCTATATTTGGTAGGTTTTGCGGGATTTGATGTGACGTCTTGAGAACGGCATGGCTAAAAAGCGTGAACTTGTATTTTATATAGTTAGAGAGAGCAAAGATCAAATCCGTGAATTGCCGGCTCAGATCATATGTGTCTAGTTCTTATTGGTTAACAGACGCACTTTTCAGTGTTGTTCTTCCAACTAAGGTTGACATTCTTCTTGTTTAGATCATAGACGTATGACTTAGGTGAAACATCAGTTTTCACCGGTGGTCGACCGATCATCGGTAATCGATCGTCTACCGATGGAGTGATACGGTGCCGGTTGACTTAACTTCAACTAGCAGACTCGGCTGATGTAGGTCTTCTGGTCTGATCTTCTGGAAGTCATCTGATCTTCAAGTATTCTGAGTTTGAGTTTTATAACTTCAGCTGAGATATCTGACTAGATCAGATCGATCCGATCTTTCGTTCTTCTCAAAGCATTCGGCCCATTGGATATCAATTTGTTCTTTGGATCTTCAGATCTGACTTATAAATATTGAGGTTCCCCCTCAATATGTGACCTATCTATTACATCAGTTGTTCTATATAGTAATTACCAACTGGTATTCTATAAACGGTAATATAAACATCAGTAAGCTAACATGTCTGACTGGTCCTATTGCATGCGTTTTTGGAACTTTTATCAAAACTATAAATTTCCCAACAAGTGTGTATTTTTTGCCATTAGTGCTCACAGGTGTTACTGGACCAAAGAGATCCATATGTAACAGTTGTAGTATTCTATCAGTAGAAACATCTACTTTGCTTTTGAAAGATGCTCTTGTTTGTTTTCCTTTCTGACTAGCATCATATACATGATTTTTACTGAACACTTCATTGGGTAACCCCCTTACAAGTGCTAATCTTGCAAGTTTGTTCAGGGTTTTGAAGTTTAAGTGATTCATTCTTTTGTGCCACAACCAACTGGTATCAGTGGAACTTTTTGCAACTAAACATGTATCTTTAGGAGTTGAACTCCAATCAGCAAGATACACATTTCTTTTTCTAGTACCAGTCAGTAAAATTTTTTGTGAAGTATTGTCATTTACATAACATAAGTTCTTTGAGAACTCAACACTGAATCCTTTGTCACATAATTGACTGATAGAAAGTAAGTTATGCTTTAGACCAGACACATATGAAACACCATGGATATGAACAGAGTCAACTTCAAGAGTTCCATATCCTTCAGTTTGTCCTTTGGAATTGTCTCCAAATGTGATTTGAGGGCCTTTTTGCTCAACATAGTCAGTGATTAGTTGGTTATATCCTGTCATATGTCTTGAACATCCACTGTCCAGATACCATACAGCAGGAGCCAATTCATTTCCACTCATCAGTGCAATATTGTTTTCATTCAGCTCAGTGCCCTTTTCCTTCACCTGAAAAATAGATCAGTTCTTAGGTACCCATTTGGTGTAGGGTCCTAGCAGGTTAGCTGTACCTTTTGGAACCCAAATCTGCCTAACAACTCTAATTACTTTAGAGTGGCTGATTTGTCTCCCATAAACATCTACATACACATTCACCACCCCTAGGAGTCTTGGCGTTATCACGTGCATGAGTGCCACCTTTAGCTTGAACATGAGCCTTATAGTTCTTCTTGGGTTCGGAGACCTTTTGTTCAAGTGCCTTAGCTTTTTGTCTTGGTGGTCTCTGTCTCTCACGACTTGGGTTAGAAACCTTTATCCTTAGGCAAGTGGGGTTTAGGTTGCTGTCTTTGAAATTGGGGTCTTTTCATGTCTGTGGACTTGGTCTTTTTCAGGTTGAGAATATCTCTTTGAGTGTTTATCTTACGAAAATTCCTCGATGGTTGGTCTGCAGATCTCTTTAGGTTGGTATTTTAGCCGAGGCTTTGAAGTACTAACTTGAAAAATTCCCTCTTTGAGTGTTCGGGTTTTCTAGCCTTTTCACGAGGTCAGGCTTTCTTCCCTGAACCTTGGTTTTTTAAAACCATAGGTCCTTTACCCTTGTCTAAAACGGGCGGTTCTTGAAGAAGAAGACTAGATGCCACTGGTTTAACAAAGACAGTCTTGGTGCTACTAGAAGCAACATTCAGAAGACCTTGTGAGGTTCCCCCTGGAATGTATCCCAATCCAGCTTTTATAGTTGCAGGTCTTTGATAACTCTGAATTTCATCTATCACTTTTAGATCGTAATTCAATAGAGTTAACTTTCTCTGCAAGACTATCCTCACATTTCTTTAGAGTTTCATGCTTCTCAAAGAGGTCATTGAACTCAGTTCTGATAAGCTGAATCTCTTTAGTGGATTTCTCCAATTTTCCATTCAGGATCTCTATCACCTTCTCTTTTTCTGAGAGTTATACTTTCAGAACATCCAGTTCATAAGTAGTTCCTATCAATTGAGAAGTGATCTCAGCATTTTTAGAGTCTTTCCACTTCAGATTCTTAGCAGTCAGTTCCTTGTTCTGCTCTTGAGTTTCAGTGAGTAGTTCTTGTAACACAGAATAGTCCTTCATAAGATTCTCAAACGAATCCATCAGGTCAAAGTTACTGTTTACAGTTGAACTTGAAAACTCATGTGCTTGTGTAGGAGCAACAACAGAGAGATAGAAGAATTTACCTCCTCCTGACCATAAAAGGCAGACATCATCATCATCATTTATCGAGAAAATTTCATCTGAGGAACTGGAACCTTCTTCAGAATGTTCTTCCTCTTCTGCAATCATAGCTTTCTTGCTGGAGATCTTCCTGTCTCTCTTGGCTTGTCTCTCCTTTCTTTCTTTAGCACTCAGCTCAGGACAATCATATTGGAAGTGACCTTTCTTCTGACAGTTGTAGCATCTGTTGGTATCATCATCCTGATTACTTTCCTCCTTGGTCTTGGAGTCCTTCTTCTTGGATGAGGATCCTTCAGCTTTCTGGTCCTTCCTTTTCTCGGTGTATCGTCCTCGAACACGAGTCTCTCTTGTACTGTGATTCTGTAATATTTCTTATATTTCCCATATCCGCTATTGAGTCTTTCAAACCTCCTTGCCATCAAGATACTAGCTTATCCTCCTCCTTCATCCCGATTTTTTGGCAAGTGAGTTCTCGAACTCTCTAGACTTCTGAGGATTTCTCTTTGGCTTTGAAAGCCACATTCTTGCTAGATGAGGAATCATCTTTGCTGTCAGATTTCTTATTTTTCTTGTCAATCACAAACTCATAAGCTTTCAGTTCAGAGAAAACTTGTTGATATGGCATGGAATCAATATTTTTGGTGTTTTCAATCACCACAACATGTATATCCCATTTCTTAGATAATCCTCTAAGAATTTTCAGTGCCACTTCTCTCTGTGGGTATCTTTTCCCAAGAGCACTCAGATCATTCATGACCTCAAGTTTGTCAATGGATTCACTATCTTCCATTTCAAAGTTATCAAACTTTCCAATAGCAATAGAAAGTTTGTTTTCCTTAATATGATATGTGCCTTGACACATAACAGCATGTGTGTCCCATATTTCTTTTGCAGTTTCACAGTGAGAAATCATCCTCATAACACCATCATCAATAGTGCTATACAAAGTATCTTTAGCAATGCAGTCCAGATTGACTAACTTTCTCTCATCAGGAGTAAGTTGATCATTAGGCTTTGGAAATTTATCTCTGGGATTATTCCTCTCAGTATCAGTGATTCTGGGATTCACAACAGTAAATTTGAATGGTCCTTCAGAAACCACTCTCCACAATCTTTCATGTTTTGATTACAGATGAGCCTGCATTCTCAATCTCCAGAGGTCATAGCTCTCAACAGAGAACATAGGAAGTTTCTTAGAAGGCATGATGACTGAGCCTTGTAAGATATCAGCAAAAAGATCTATTCAGTAGACCACCAAAGTCTTTCAGTAAAATAGACTATGGCTACCAAAGCAAGTGGTCAAAATGAACCACTGCTCTGATACCACTTGTTGGTCCCGGTGCTAATGAGTCTCACACGTGTATGGGGGGGGAATACACTTGTTCAGTGATTTTTAAAATTTTTCTTTCACTGAGGTCAGATAGGTCAGGTTATCCTGATGATTTTGCCCTGAGAAGCACGGATTGCTCTGAGTCAAAGTCTACTGAAACAGTGATCCTGAGCTGATTTCAGAAGCTTCAGATTAGCCCAACTGAGCCTGAGTTTATCAGAGATCCTGAGGCGCTTGGATCAGATAATTATCTTACTGAACCCTCAGTAGAGTTAGTTCAGTTTGGTAACTATCTGTTCTAGCTACTCAAGTGTGCGGAATGGTTGGCCCTAAGTTTATACTCGTTTTAGCTTTGCTGAAAATCTTCCCTTCAATAAAACAGTGATTAAGGCTGTGATCAATTTGATGCAAGTTCAGTAGATTGGTTCCAACTGAATATCAGTGAACTATGCTTTCAGTGAAAAACATGCAACACATAATAATGCAGTACATAAAGCAAAACAACACAGCAGTTATAGTGGTTCAGAGACTCAAGCTCCTACATCCACTCTCTCTGATCTTCAGAGAAATTCCTTAACCACTTCCTAAAGCTTTCTGGCTAACTCACTGTAGCTTACTCACTTTTCTACCTTGAGTTTTCTGGCTGACTCACTGCAGCTTACTAACTCAAACACACACAAGTGTTCAGACTACCACAAGTAGCTTACTAACTTCTTCTCTAGAGTTTTCTGGCTAACTCACTGTAGCTTACTAACTCTTTACAACTCTAACTCACCAACAAATCACACGCAAACTACCAACTAGGGTGAGATTTCCTTTACAATAAGAACAGATGCAAAGGCTAGGATATCTCTACTAAGCTTTTGATATTTCTTATCTAGGGTTTCCTCTTCTGTTGTTTGATGAACTACTATATTTAGGGTTTGAATACTCCATTGCATGTTTTAGGAAATATGCAGTCATGTAGCCAATCACCAATTTTTGCAGTCTGGAACTTAGTACTACTGACATGATTCAGGGTCCTGTCGCTTTCAGTGTCAGTAAAGTACAGTGTTGTGTTCCTCTGATTGGTTCTTGTCTTCAGTGAATGTAGACAAACAAAACAGCTCTTTTTGGTCAATCTCTCTGAATGAGACAACCTTAAACAACACTTAGACTTAGTTCCTTTTGTCTGCATATGAATGTTTTGGGCAATATCTATTTTTCTGAATATTTGCATTTTTCTCAGTTTTGTAGTCTTCAGATAGATATATTCAGTGCCTCTGAACATTCGAGGTTATCTCGAGTCTTCAAGAATCATCGAGTCTTGAAGAACTATTGGGTCTTCAGTATCTTTAGTGACATCGAGTCTTGATGTCTTGAGAACTTCTTGAGTCTTGGTGTCTTGGTGACATAATGAGTCTTGATGTCTTCAAAGAACTTATTGAGTCTTCGGTGTCTTGATGACATATCTTGAGTCTTGGTGTCTTCAGTGACATACTGAGTCTTTGTTGGGAAATTTGTATTTAAGTTTTGATGGAAGTTCCAAAACAGGTTGTAATAGGACCCGGTCGGACTGTTAATGATCGATGATTTAGAATCGATTAAGATGACAAATTTGAAATGTATAGATGGTCGATGTAAAGATAGGTCACATATTGAGGGGAAACTCAATATGTATAGGGTCGAAGTCAAGTCGGATGATCCTAAGAACAAATCGAAGTAAAGACGGGAAGATAAACTGAAGACTAAGATAAACCAGGATGAACGAAGACTCAGATGAAACTCAAGACTCAAGAATAAACTCGGATAAGACTCGAAGACTAAGATAAACTGAAGAAGACACGAGGCTCGGTAACAGAGTCACTCAAGATCAAGACTACCAAAAGACGAAAGACCTATAGATCGAAGACCTATATCGGTAAGTCCGCATATTGAGCTAAGACAATGCTAAGCATCGAAGACTCAACAAAGTAGAGATCGATCGATTATCCGATCAAATCACCTCATCTGGCGCGCCAATCAAAATGATACACCATACAAGACGAATCTTCTACAAAAGGAATATCAATCGTCTAACGGAAAAATTACTGAAGTGCCGCCTCGCGAAGCCAAGGAGAAAGCGACATGTGCATAAAAAGAGTTGATAATACGGGATTCGACGCTGCGGACATAAACGACGCTAATCATGCCTACGGCCACGCCGATATTCGGAGCACGTCACAATTATATCCTACAGCCTACCTAATATAGCCCAAAATTCAAATTGCTCTCCAACGGCTCTTTGATTTTGAGGTCTATAAAATTGGATATATCTTCAAAATTGAAGAAACGCCGGACACTAAGAACAAACACGGAGACACCGCAAAAGAAGCAAAAACTACAGCAAAATCTCCGCTCGAAGAACACCATATTTGAAGATTATTCTTAGAGTGTTCATCCCATAATTCTTAGCAAGAAATCCTATCCACTAGCATTTGGCTACATAAAACACTTGGATAGATTTCCAATTGGAACCACAACAAACCTTTACCCAAACTCTAAGTTGGTTAAGTTTGTTACCGCATGACTTCAGATTAGGGATTCTAGTTTCTGATTTCTGG
Organism: Stenogyne calaminthoides; assembly: GCA_037126765.1. Taxonomy (NCBI): domain Eukaryota; kingdom Viridiplantae; phylum Streptophyta; class Magnoliopsida; order Lamiales; family Lamiaceae; genus Stenogyne; species Stenogyne calaminthoides. Next base: position 9,636,191 of record JBBCBC010000024.1, on the reverse strand, counting down.
TTTGGTTGAGTGTGAACTCAATAAATATCTATTGGGTGTTGGACTAACACATAAAACTAAGTCCAGTTGGTTAAGTTGGTTAAGTTGGTGCCCCTATGTTAAGGGAAGAGTGGGACGTAAAGGCGGGTTTAAATGCGAACCACTATAAAATCTTGTGTGCATTTACTTGCTTTCTTATTGCTTTACACTATTCACACAACTGAGTTTAAAACTGCATACATATTCTAAGTTAAGCTCGACCGCACCAAGCAAATCGATCGTCGGGGTTGACACCTTCCATTTGGTTGAAAAACTGACTTAAGAATCTGAATTGATAAACTGGTTTTTCACATGGGTATTTACAAGCTTCCGCACTCTCAGTTAAATTGACAGATGTCAAACTGGTCTGCCCCTAGGCACTCAGTAAGATTGAACATCGATCCCAAATCGACTCACTAGCACTCGATCAAAGTAATCTGCAAATTACACCTGATCCGTACGAAAAGTTTTCAGAAGTCTATTCACCCCTCCCCTCTAGACTTCTGCCCTCACAAAACCCATTCGGGACCTACAAGTGGTATCAGAGCAGTGGTTCTATAGACCACTGGCTTTGAGTATCATTGATTCTTGAGGAAGAATCTTTGTGGTCATTTGAACAGATCTTGAAAAAAACCGTTTTCAAACCTCATTCGTTTTCAAAATCACTCAGCATGGATAATACCTTTGGTATGTATCATGATTTGCCTATGTTTTCAATTGATGAGTATGCAGATTAGACTATATACATGTGGAACCATCTGGGATCGATAAGCGGCAGAATGATGGAAGTCATTGAACGAGGACCCATCATCATATATCACGACAACCCAACAGTTGGAGGAGATCCAGATCATGCACCTGGAAGTCTTGTTCGAAAAAGTCCAGCCCTGATGGATGCCGAAGAAAGAAAGTTGTATACTCTAGATACAATCGCCAGGCATATAATCATGAAGACGATGGATAAAGTCACCAAAGAGAAGATAAAGTATCTCAAAATAGCAAAACAAATGTGGGATACTCTTGCTGAGATATGCGAAGGAAATGATCAGATCAAAGACAGCCGACTACAAGCTGAACTAGTGAAGTTCAAAAAACTCAAAATGTTGCCCAACGAGACCATCAACGAGCTCGATGGGAGGATCACCATGTCAATAAATAAGCTACGAGAACTTGGAAGAGAGATGTCAGACAAAGACATCAATTATAAGATCTTAAGATCTCTCACCAAGAAATGGGACATGAAAGTCAGGGTAATCAAGGATTGCCAAGACATTTCCCAGATGAAGCCAAGTAGCTTATCCCTAAGCCTTAAAGCCCATGAATTCAATTTAATCAAGAGGGCAGGCGGATGAAGATGAGACGCCTGCTGAAGCCTCAACCTCCACATCTAAATCAGTTGCATTCAAAGCAACCAACAGCAGATCAAAGGCTACTGAACCTGTTGGAAACATCATAAGTCAAGCTGAACAGATCGCTCTGCAAGGAAACTTGAAAGATCAAATATTCAACTCTGTAAGTATCGCAGATTCTACAAGGATTATCAAGACAACAGAAGGAACAGAAGGCCATTTGACAGATCACTAGAAAGGAATAGATTTGATGACCGAAGGGATCATAGAGATGATAAAAGAGATGATCGATCAGACGAGAGAAGAGATAACAGATCTGACAGAAGGAGTTCTGACTACAATCAGAAAGGGAAGTCACCTGACAGATCCTACAGACGAAGTGTCTCACCTGGCTGAGGAAGTTCCGTAGATCGTGGATCATGTTTCAACTGCTTGAAACTAGGTCACTACAGCTCCGACTGCCCAGACCTGACTCCCAGAGAAAGAGAAGAGAAGCGGAACAAAAGAGAACTACGCTTTAAAGACAGAAAAGCCATTGTTGCTGACACATCAGGAATTGATGATTCCTATCTGCCTTCTGAGGATTCTGGCTACTCAACTGTAGAAGATTTCTGTCTGATAAGCAGTGCTGTTGATTTCCTCAACCATGAAGATCTAATATTCTCTTCAGATGACGATGAAATCTGCATGATGGCCAGGGAGGAAGACCAATCTGAGGTAACCTCCAAACCTTCTGCTTTTTGAATTTCCACACCAGCTATTATTAGCACACCTGCTGGAGAGATTGACTTGCATCTCTACTCTGAGCAATTGCTTGATGATCTCTCTGATGCAGTAGACACTTATACAATAGTGGAAGCTGAAAATGACAAGCTAAGGATCAGAAATAATCAGCTTGTTAAAGAGAATGCTGACAGTAAAGCAGCTGAACTGAAATCAGCTGAAACTGCTCAGAAGGTAACTGAGGAACTTAACGTTCTGAAGGTTAAATCTTCTGAACAGGAGAAGCAGATCAAAGATCAGCTAGCAATCAACAAACAGCAAGCTGATGATTTCAAAATCCTACAAGCTAAGTTTGATGAGCTATTCCGACTACATGAGAGTCTAAAATCTACTGAGGATAGTTTGCGCAAGAAAATAGAGGTTTTCACGAAGTCATCAAAAATCATTCAAGATATGAACACCTATTTTCGAACGCCGACTAACAAGAAGGGTATTGGGTATGAGAACCCTTCTACATCCTCAAAAGTCCCGTTTGGTTCACTTCAGAAGGGTGTAATCAAACGAGTCTCTGACAAAGATACACAAAAAGCTAAAAATTTATCTGATAAGGGAAAGAGACTCGCCGAAGCAAGTAAGGCAAGTGCCTAATCGAAAGGGGAGCGTAAATGGACCCCTAATCGATTAAGCATCAGCCGAGGAATCAACAGAAGAACCCAGTTCTTCTAAAGAAACCTCAACCTGATCAGCAGATTAAGTATCAGAAGAGACAACCTGTAAAAAGGAATCTAATCTGAGACCCAATCGAGGTCAGCTGCCTAATAAGCAAGCTATAGGTAAACTGCAAAGACCATCTATGCCAAAGAGATATGAATCTTTTAATGGTAGCAATCGACCTACCCTTATAACCGAGAGACCTAGGGCTACTGCACCTGAGCCACACTGGGTTAAAGGAAGACAAAGTATAAAGAAAAATCCCAAGTCTTCTGATTCACCCAAGGCTCACACGAATCATCATACAAATCAGAAAGCATATAAAGAGACGTATGATTATGTTGATATGTATGGGAGACAAATCAGGCCTTCTGATCTATCTGATTATAATAGAAGTGCCCTGTTTGTCTGGATCCCTAAATCCACCACTAACCCCTCAGGACCCAATTCCAAAGGGGTACCTAAAGCCCGATTCGACAGGTGTTCGCGTGGACTGCCAACAAAGGAGGTGTAAAAGCAACTATCTGGGTACATCGATAGTGGATGCTCAAGGCACATGATCGAAGCAAACATCTCCTTAGCTCTTACAAAGAACAAGAAGGCCCACGTGTACTCTTCGGTGATGATAACTTTGGTTTTACCAAAGGATTCTAACTTAGAGAATGATGATGTACAAATGGCGGAGTCTCGTATGTCGAAGGATTAAAGAACAATCTACTATCAGTATCACAATTCTGCGACAACGGATTCAGCATTGAGTTCTCGAGTGATAAGTGTACGATTAGGAATCGAGCTACTCAACAAATCCTGCTAACTGGTTTAAGGAAAGGCATGATCTACACAGCAGATTGGAACAGTTGCCCAAGAAATGCATGCTTAATTGTTAAGAGATCCAAGAGTAGCAGTTGGCTCTGGCACAAAAGAATGAGTCATCTGAACTTTAAGACTCTTAACAAAATATCTAGGGTGCCTTTGGTTGAGGGACTTCCGAATGAAGTATTTCTCAAAGGATCGGACATGTGCCGATGTCGGAAGGAAAAACAAGTTAAAGCTTCATTCAAAGGAATACCGACCAAAGATCCAAAGAGAATAACGCAAGAATCGCTCCATATGGATCTATTCGGACCCGATTACACGGTCGGCCAAGATGGGCGCTAAATATACTCTGGTAATCGTGGATGATTATTCCAAGTTTACTTGGGTTGTATTCTTATACAAGAAGAACGAGATAACGACTAAGATACCTGAGCTGCTCAAGAAACTACAAAACGAAAAGGGTGTCAGCATAGTAAAAATCAGATCAGATAAAGGTACAGAGTTCCTGAATTCTTTTATTCTTGATTTTTAATCGAGTTTGGTATCAAAGATGAGACGTCACCGCAAGAACGCCACAACAAAATGGAGTAGCGAAGCGGAGAAACAGAACTCTCAAGGAAGCCGCCGCACTATGTTAGTGAACATCGACACCAAGCCGTTTTCAGGCGTATAATCAACACTGCGTGCCACACTCAGAACAGATGCTCTCTGACAAAGACTCACTTCAAAACACCCTATGAACTATGGAAGGGCAGAAAACCTCGTGTTTCATACTTCCATGTTCTTGGGTGCAAGTGTTTTATTCACAACAATGGGAAAAGTCAGTTGAAGACTTTTGAGGCCAAGTCAGATAAGGGTATATTCTTAGGATATTCCTCATCCAGCAAGGCTTTCGGGGTTTACAACAAAGCGAACCCTAGTTGTGGAAGAAACACCCCATGTGGTCTTTGATGAGACATCTTTCAACAAGAGAAAGTCGCCTCGTAACAAAGGCGTGCGGATCAATCGCTACGTCACGCAGAAAATGGATCGACTAAGTATCAAGGAGAAAGAAGTTGAACACGTAATAATTGTATATTCCGAACTTGATCTTTGCCGATTCAACAGTCAATCGGACCCTAAGGTATGCGCTAACTGTCGATTGAAGAAGCCGATCTGGTGAGATAAAGATCAACCGAACCATCCGGTTCGGGGAACTCCCTGGTTCCTACCTAACGGACATCAAGACATGATGAGTCCAACATCAGCTGAGACATGTTCTTATCAAGTGGATCATAATTTTGCACCACTCCCAATCACTAGTAATGAACTACTATCAGAAATGGATGATGTTCTCCAAATAGACTCAAATCAGAGTAGAAGGACTCGGATTACGGTCATCCAACCGACCGATTATCGGAGACCCATCCGACAGAGTCAAAACTAGACATCAGATTGGTGAAAGTTCCATGTATTGTTGTTATCTGTCTTTGAAGGAACCAACTACAGTAGAGGAAGCTCTACAAGACGCAAGCTGGATTCTAGCCATGCAAGAGGAGCTGGAACAGTTTGAGAGGAATCAAGTTTGGAAACGGTGTGATGTAACCAACTTATCAAGACGTGATTGGCACGAAGTGGGTATTCAAGAACAAGAGAGATGAGAATAATGTCATAACCAGGAATAAGGCAAGACTTGTTGCTAAGGGGTATTCACAATCAGAAGGAATTGATTATGATGAGACCTTTGCACCGATCGCCGCTTTAAAGCCTTCGTCATTTTTTCGCATATAACGCCTACGAGGGTTCATTGTGTATCAGTTGGACGTAAAGGGTGCATTTTTAAACGGGGTACTAGCAGATGAAGTTTATGTTGAACAACCTTCAGGCTTTGAAAAAGGCAACCAAGTGTACCGTTTAAGAAAAGCTCTTTATGGCCTGAAACAAGCTCCTCGAGCTTTGTATGATACACTCTCTCAGTTCTTGATAGACAGTGGATTCACTAAAGGAATAGTGGACAGAACCTTATTCAGAATAGAAGATCGAGAAGATATTCTGGTGGTTCAGATTTACGTGAACGACATCATCTTCGGATCTCCCAACAAGAAGCTGTGTGAGAAGTTCAGCAAATTGATGCAAGGGAAGTTCGAGATGTCCATGATGGGTCAGATGAATTACTTTTTGGGTTTACAAGTCAAGCAGAGTACAAAAGGGATATTCATCTGCCAGGAGAAGTACACAAGAAATATACTGGCCAAGTTTGGAGTTCAAAATTGCAAGGAAGCCAGAATTCCCATGATGACCGGGTTCAAGATGGATCCAGATGAAGATGGTCAGTAAACTAATCAGAAAGAATATAGGGCTCTGATTGGATCTCTACTATACCGACCGTTGCCGGACCGGATATCACCTTGCGATAGGTGTATGCATTTGATTTCAAGCAAATCCAATGCAAAGCCACCTAGAAAGCGACTAAGCGGATTCTCAAGTATCTGAAGGGGACAGTAAACCTTGGTTTATTTTACCCATCAGATGATAATCTAGAGCTTAGTGGATATTCTAATTCTGATTACGGAGGTTGCAGAATAGACAGAAAGTCAACCTCAGGTTCATGTCAGTTTTTGGGAAATAAACTGATCTCTTGGTTTTTGAAGAAGCGAGACATCGATTCGACATCTACTTGAAGCAGAAATATATGGTGCGAGGAAAGTCATTGTTCCCAATTTGCTCTTGCTAAGTCGGGCGGTGAGGATTACAACATCGTAGCTAAGAACGTACCTATATTCGTGACAAATAATAGTCTTATTGCAATCACTCAGAATCCTGTTCTACATACAAGATGCAAGCACGTGGATGTCAGACACCATTTTATCAGAGATCACGTTGAAAAGAAGAATATCATAATGAAAAGATCCATACTGATAAGCAGAAAGTTGATATTTTAACTAAGCCGCTAGCTGAGATCAGATTCAGAGAATTATGCAATGAGCTAGGGCTTCTGGATCTCGGAGAAAGTGCACTTAAATGATTGATGGATCGATCTCCGTAACCGATTAGTTAAAAGACTAACCAGGTTAAGGGGAATCAGTTGAGTTAGGAATCTCAACTGATCAGACGACCAGACAAGGAGCCGATCTGAAGTTCAGATAAGGAGCAGATCAGAAAATCAGACAAGTAGCCGATCTGAAGTTCAGACAAGGAGCAGATCAGTTCAAGATATATCAGATTAAGGGGGAACTGATCAGATTGAAAGATTACTTTATAAGTCGATTAAAGCTGCAGTAAACTAGCAAATCGTACAAGTTGAAAGCTACAGATCACATAAGTCAGAAGAGGCAACACAACAATGAAATAACAAAATTTTTCATTGATAAGGACCCGGAGGTCAGAATTACAAGTTACAAGTGATATCACAAGCTACCTACAAGCTATCTTCAAGTGGTATTACAAGCTTCAAGTACAAGAAGACCCGGAGGTCACTACATAAACCATAAACCATAAACCCTAAGCCAACCCAAGGTAGCGAAGGAGAGAGAGAGATTTTAAGAGCTGATGCTCTTCTTCTCTCCAACCCAGGGGGCGCAGAGAAGCTTCTAGAATCCTGAAAGCCACTCTTAGAGCTTCGAAGTGAGGAGTGAGAGCGAGCCTTGAAGGATCTTTAAGCTAGGAGCCCTTAGACCTAAAATCAATGGGCTCTCCAGCTGTTAAATGGGACACAGTGCCACAGGTTTGGTCACAAGGACCAAACAGACACTAGTGTCACATACAAATATTGAGTTTGATACACAAGATCGTATACCAAACTCATGTTTTGTTTCAGACTGAGTCTGTTGATGCTAATTCCGTCATCTCGATAGGCGCACAAGGTGCATACGGTTAGGAGAAGTGCCTTCTCATTTGCCTTAGCAGATCCGCCTCCACGGCGGTAAAGAAGCTTTGCATTGATCGTATGTGTTATCTTAGATGACGACGAAAACAGTGTGAAGGAACACACAAGGTTGATTTGAGAAGCTGAATTCATTGGAAAAGGGTTAAAGGTTTTCACCGGAAGTTTCACCGGAAATAAGGAAATCATCGGAAAAGCATGAAGTATATGCTAAAGAAGATGAATGGTTTATGTTGTGTTGTTTTTGCCTAACACCCCAGGTTAATTTATAGAAGGAAATTAGGGGTACAAATGCAAATTTATTTTCTTAGAAGACCTTAAGAGAAATTTGCATCAACAATGCGTAAAGGACACGCGGCTAATGGTTGGATGAGTTGACGGTGTGAGTAATCACAACGTATCTATGCCATTATTATGGAATGTCAAATCGCGCCGATTTGGGAATCGAGGTGACTTTTTGACTCCCCGAAGCAAATGCTTTGGTGGGAGTTTGACTTAAGTGCATAAGTAAATGCGGGCTGAATAGAAGAAGATTGAAGGATGAAGTGAATCAGATATGTGCATCAGATGAGAGAATCGGATAAGTGGATCAGATAAGTGACGAAGTGCTTCACACAGGAATCTGATCAGATAAGTAAGATATTGTTGGGAAATGCTTAAGGCTACCATCAGTAAGGTCAACAAGCACCAGATCAAATCACAGTGGTAACTGGTTGATTACAATATCAATCAGTCAGATACGTTCTCTTATTTATCCCTTTCTGAATAACTTATATGCATTATTTAAATAAATTAATTTTACTCTGTTTTCACTTTATGACGCATCCTCTGCAAATCTTTTATTGCGGACTTGGGAATGTGTTTTTAATGCGTTTTATTGCGAATTTTCGAGTTCGAAATACGAGAAGACTACTTTTCTCAACCGTGCGATCAAAATACTTTTTGGCCGACTAATCTCAGCCACCGATTTCAAAACACGGATACTTGAGTACTTTGGAAAGTTGTGCAAAAAGGTTTTCCCTCATTTTCTATAAAATCCAAATCTTTCTCAGAAAACTTGTTTCCACTACTTCGTCTTCTCAAAGCTCTTAAAAGATCAAAACTTTCAAAATCTTCAGAGAATTACTTTCGAAATCAATTGATTCTTTTTTTACGATTTCTCAAATCCTCGAATCAATTTCTGGTAATTTCTTGTTTAAATATTGCTTTATTTCAATTTCTGATGATATGTTTCTGTAAATTTTTTTAAGATCTATACGCTTACTTGCTAAATTGATGCTAAGATTACTGGTTTGACTGAATTTATTGAGATATCTTACTCAAACTAAACATCAATTTGCATATCGTACAGAAATGGCATATCTAATTCCATACCGGACCAAGGGAAAAAGTTTTGCAACTTTGCATCGATGAAGAAAGACATCATTGATGAGAAGTATGTAGTATTCACCATCACCTCAGATCCTGAATCACTGGAAATTCTGGAGTGCTTGCGAGAGTGTGGGCTAGAACGATATTGCTCTACATATCAGAACATCGTCCACACCCATGAAGCCCTTGAATTTTTATACAATCTACAGAGGGATGAAGACATTGATGCTGACCTGATTTCTTCCGTTGGTGGACTGGAAGTGCGAGTGTCGAATGACGATCTCCAGAGGATATTCGGCCTAACTCGAGGAAGCATCAATCCAGAGACTTACACGACTGATGTAGGAGAAAAGGAAATTCTTGAAGCCAAGTTATTGAGACCAGCAAACAAGGAGAACACGACGAACGTCAAAGCCTCCTATCTGAAGAGGAAATATCGCCTTCTCCTTGAGATCGTTCAGAAGGTGATCATGTGCTCAACTTACAGTCTTGATGTTGTCACTTCGTATAAGATCGATTGTCATGGCCGCAATAATAAAGAAGGCTTGAGATATAGATTGGTTGGGTATGGTCAAGGCACGACAGAAAGGAAGGAAGTTGAACCGACCCGAGCAATGTAGTGTGCTTATCTTCCAAGTGCTCCGTCGTACACAAAATCTCTATCATTTTGTCAGATAAGCTGCCACAGAACTATGAATGGAATGAGAATGGAGCAAAGGTATATCAAGCAAAGCACAAGGCCATATTGGGCAAGGATGAATCCCTACCTGGACAATCTGATGAAGATCCAACTCCTTATATGCCCAAACCCAAGGGAGAAAAGAAGGGAAAAGATAAGGCAACTGCATCATCTGAAGCGCAGGGAACGGCCATTCCGGAAAAGAGGATGAAGAGGAAGGATCTGGCCAAGAAACCAGATGCTCAGCGGAAACGTCAGAAGAGAGTAACTTCTCCTCTGAAGACTGCTCCAAGTTCTGCCCAGCAAGTTAGCAGAACGAAAGATCTGATGCAAGTGGAATCAGAAGAGGAGATAGCAGTCCGCTCTGAGCCCACTACCAGAGAAGTAAGGGAAGACCAGATGACCGCAGCAGAAGGAGAAAAATCTGTCAGAAGGACAGAAGTGGAGCAATCTGAGGAATAATCACCATCTGATTCTCTGCCTCTCACCACGATCTTCCAGAGAGCAAGATCGCAAATGCCCACTTCCAAATCACCATCACCCTCTCCTCACAAAACCTTCTCACCCTCACCCTCACCTATCAGGTCACCCAGATCTCCCACACCACCAATCAATGAACCTGTTCAGGACACTGAACACCCTCAAAACGCTGAAAACAAACCACAAATATCCCAATCTCCAAACAAGTCACAAGCACCTGAGAGATCTGACAATCGAGTGTCCATCTCTCATAATCCCTTCAATACCAGAACTGTGCTTGCTTCACCTGTTTTAGAAAGCCCCATCATAAGGATAATGAAGCAACAGATCAAGGAGTATCTGCTGAAGTTGTGCCCTGAATTGGATCAACATCCTGGCATCCAGCAACAAATAGAAGAGATTGTGTTCTGGAGGGATATCAGATTGAAAAGCATTGAAGAATTTCTGATTCTCATGACATCTCTGGGATCAGATTTCTTTGTAGACTTGGAAATGAAATGCATAAACACTGCTGGGATTGAAAGTGCTGTTGAATTGGCATCTGATGATGATATCAGATGGTTGATTCATGAAAGGTTCAGAATTGCTGATAACAGGGAGGAAACCATTCAACCTCCTACATATCATGAGGGAGCTGTCGATGAACCAAGAATGGGTGCTGCAGATGAGACCCGACTTGGCAAGGCTTCAACATCTGACCAGACTGCTACGATGAGCTCTGATTCCCTAGATCTTTATAGTGAGAAGATTCAGGATGGGATCAACATTGCTATTGAAGATAAATTCGCAGCGCTCACAGCAGATCTGATGAAGCGATTTGAAGTAGAGCAAGCAAAACTAGTTGACAGAGAAAGAAGACACACAGTTGGGATGCACAGTGACATCCTCTCTGAAGTTATGCAACTAGTTAATCCTCTTGCCGAGAATCTAAATCTCCAGTCTGACAAACTCAAGGTTCAGACAGATATGCTAAATCAGACACAGGTACTATTGGAGAATGTCTGGGCATCCTTGGAGAAAACTGACAACCACATGGATATGGGTTGGAAACACTTTGTAGCTTCTACATAACAAGCAAGACAGGATATCGAAGTTGCTCTCAGACGCTTCTTGAAACCTGCACCTTCTGCCACAGTTCAGATCACTCCTCTTGTTGTCGAGGAACTCATAGAGGAGATCACACGGCAATTCAATGCTCTGAACCGCAGGATGTCCAACCTCTTTGATGAAACCAAAAAGGGGGAACGACAAGAGAATAAAGAGAAGAAAGAAAAACAGACACAGTTGGTAACAATTACATCTCTACCAGAAACCACTGTATCTGACTTGCCAGCCACTTCATCTATTGATCTCGTTTCTAAAGTAAAAGAAACTGTGGAGCAACATAGCAAAGAGATCACTGAGCAAAAAATTGCTCTTTCAGAGGTTATTGCCAGAGTCGACAAGATTGAAGACTTTTCTTCATCCGTACAGAAAAGAATGGAAATTGATGATCAGGCCAAGAGCCTTGAACTCGCTAAGAAATTAGCTGAAGAAGACGAACAAGAAGAATCTGAGCAGACTCTGAGGAGAAATAAAGGCAAAGGCAAGATGATGAAAGCAACTGCGGAAGATCAGAGACAAGGCCAACCATTCTCTACCAAAAGCCAGATGACTCTTGAACAAGTTCAAGAGCAAACAAGACAGAGAATTAGAGAGGCCGCCATCTAAAAGCAGAAGTTAGCAGAGGCTAAGGGACTGAACATCGCTTACATCCGAAGGAAGAGGAAGAACGAAGCTGCAGTAGAGGAGATTGCTTGGGAGAAGAATGCCCTTCGAGCACCTGTTAAAGACATCCTCTGTGCATGGCTAGATCTGTTTCCAGAATGGGATCAGATCAGAGGAGAATGGTTATGTGACGTACACATCCTGGAGAAGATTCCGATTCATCAAAATCAGACTGAAAATGATGTATCCAGACTTCTACCAGACAGTGATGAAAGAAGGGAAAATCATGTCACTAATACCAGAAGCTCCACCCTTTGAACTACTCCTTCCACCTTTGCGTCCAGACAAAAAGCTAGATGCTGTAAAATTCAAGAATGCCTACTATGGATTTGCTGAAAAAGGAGGGATCCATAGAAGAGAAGATCTGGACAAACTAATGTAGAGGATGTACAAGATGTTTGGCATCCCCAAAGAGCTGTAAATGTTCAAGTACACCTGAGGAAGACAACTTGGAATCAGATGATAGGTACGTTTTCATGTATTCTATAACGCACACACCTATCTGAATGAAACATTTCATCTCTCTGATTCTAAGATAAACATCTCATTGTCTTCTGAAATATGTACTGCATTTCATTATCTGCATTTCTATTCGCGGTATCTGTTTTTCTGATTAAGTGTTTTGGTTCCATCAAAAAGGGGGAAATTGTTGGGAAATTTGTATTTAAGTTTTGATGGAAGTTCCAAAACAGGTTGTAATAGGACCAGTTAGACCTGTTAGCTGACTGATGATTTAGAATCAGATTAAGATGACCAGCTGAAATGTATAGATAGCTGATGTAAAAGATAGGTCACATATTTAGGGGGAACTCAATATTTATAGGTCAGGTCGAAGTATCAGATGACCCAGATAAGGTCAGATGATCAGAAGGCTAAGAACAAATCAGAAGAAAAGAAGTTAGAAGATCAAGTGAAGACAGAAGACACTGAAGACTCAGATGAACCTGAAGACTCAGATGAACCTGAAGACTCAGATGAACCTAAAGACTCAGATAAACCTGAAGACTCAGATAAACCTGAAGACTCAGATAAACCTGAAGACTCAGATGAACCTGAAGACTCAGTAACAAACCTGAAGACTCAGTATGACTAAAGACACTGAGGCTCAGAGTCACCTGAAGATCAGAAGACTGAGTTCCTGATGAGGAAGATGTGACCCAGTCAATCAGGGATATTGCTCAAGAATATATTGAAGATGAGCAAGCTGCCGATGAACCAGTCGAGGGTGCTGCAAATGAGTCCCTGGCTGGAGAGGCTTCAACATCTGGTAAGACGGTTGCCATATCTTCGGAAAACCTAGATCTTCTTTTGAATACTATTCTGGATGGGGTGAATGTTAGTGTGAGTGTCCTAGAGGCAATCTATTGTAAGGACATAATGCTAAGATAATATTCAGTGTTGGTTTAATATTATTGTTTATTTAATATTAAATGTATGGCGTTACACTTATTATAATATTATGTTTGATTGTTTGCATTTGTTCTTATCTGTGTTCCCTTGAGTCATTACTGTCATTGAGTGTGTGAGAACTCAGATGACTTAAGCATGATTCTCAAATAGCCTCAATCGAGGATCATCAAGAATGGGATATTAATGATGCAATGGAGATTGGTGTTCGATCTGCATCATACCCTTAGAGAGTGTGGTAAGATCTTACTTACTACGAGATACTGGGTATCTCATGATGGATGCACAAATACCTTAGAGGGTATTAGTATACCCATCCGAAAAACTGTTTGATGTAGTTCCACTATATGTGTTTACGGGTGTCTCGATTAGTGAGAGCGATGCGATACTCCTTAGACTTGAGGTTAATACGCACGACATGTGTGGAGTGTTGAACTTTGACCATGACCGACGCTTTCACCTTTCCATGGGTAGATATGGCTTGGATTGGGTTCATCACGAAATGCATGTGCGTGGTAGTTGAGCCAAGAAAAAGATTCATTCCTCAAAGTGGATTTAGAGAGAATACTCATCTTCTCATCATAATTGGATCAAAGTCATTGGCCAATGCACGTCAACTTGAACTTTGTGGCCAAGTTTGACATGAGTGATCAATTAGTGATTGGAGATATATTGATTAAGTTATTTCAATAGACACTTCTATCATGTTCAAGACTAATCGAGTATTCGCGAATGAAAGGAGGAAATCGTAATAGCCCATGTTTCAGTTATAGGTAGTTGCACGTTTCTCAACGTACCTCATATATTGAGAATGTCTGATTTATTATCTAGGGTTCAATTAAGACCGTTAGTTTGACTAATCGCTCGATATATGAGGGCCTATGGGTCACACAACTAGTAGTTCCCTTTTACGGATTATAGTTGGTTGATTAAATGTTAAATTGGATTTGTTATTTAATTTATGGAGAATTAATTAATAATAGATTAATTTAGAATTAATTATTATTAGTGTTTAATTAAATTGGATTTAAATAAATAGGAATTTCCAATAATAATATATGGAATATTATTATGATTTAATATATATGGAATCAAATCGTAGAGATTTGACATATATGAAAATTAAAACCGTAGAGATTTTATATGTCGGAAATAAATCTAAGAGATTTATTTAAATAAAGATTAGGGATTTTATTTCCAATCAAGTTAGCTTATGATTAAGCTAGGCCTTCCCTATATATATGGACTCTTGGGAATTTACAAACAACGTTAATTCATCCATAAGATCTGGAGTTAGAATTTTCCTCGCAAATTCATCTCGGGATTCGACACTGGCAAATCTGTGCAAGTCCGTGATAGCGAATTACGTGGATACCATAGTTGAGAAATCTACTTCGAATTACTATAAGATTTCTTGTTATGATTATTGTAATCATTTATGCAATTATATGTTCGTTGTTGATGAACTGTTTAATTCTGTTGCGCATGTATTACGTGTTTACATGTCTCTATAATCGAACGGTGAAGATATTTATTGAGACTCAATCCAACAATCTGGCAACTGGTCTGATGAAGAAGTTTGAAGAGAAAACAAGAGTGTTTGTAGAGTCAGAAAGGAAGCTGACGAATGAGAAACTTCTGCATATGCATGATGAAATATCTGACAAGGCGGTGAAGAGAATTGATCCGCTATCAGATAAGCTATCAGCAGAGGTCTCTATCCATTCTGATATTGGGACTCTATTGGAAGAAGTTTACAAGTCATTGGACAAAACTGATACAAGTCTTGACTCTGCCTGGAGAAGGTTCGAAGGCTCAATTATCAGGGCAAGAAAGTCTTTGGAATCAGCCTTAAACAGAATTCTAAGCCTAGAACAACCTGCATCAACTGTTCAGATCACTCCGTTGGCAGTTGAAGAGCTCAAAGATGAATTCAATAAACAGTTTGGTGCCCTTGAAAGAAAGATGGCAAACCCTTTTGAGGGAACCAAAAAGGGGGAAGGAGAACCAGAAAAACAAGCTGGAACATCTGGTCAGATACTTGCCATATCAGAGAATATTAATACTGATATTCCAGACACCGAACTGGCTGAACTGTACTCAACCATTGAGGAACACAGCAAACTGTTGGAAACTCAAGGGAAGGCCATTACTTAACATAAGTCATCCCTGAGAGAACTTGGTGCACGGGTTGACAAGATTGAGGACTTTTCCTCAACTGTTCAGAAACGTTTTGAATCTGATCATCAGGCCAAGAGTCTTGAACTAGCAAGAAAGCTACAGGCAGAAGAAGCTGCAGAGATAGAAGCGCAAACTAGCAGACAACAGAAAGGCAAACAAGTGAAGAAGACAAGTTAGAAAACAGTTGTTACCAGATCGCAGATGGAGCTAACAAAAGAACAGTTAAGGTATCAAGATGAGTAAGCAAGAAGGCAAAAATTGATTGATGAAGCTATCAAGAGAAAGAAACTTTTCGAAGCAGTCGGGCTGAAAAGAACGTACGTCAGAAGACAAAGGAAGAAAGCTACTGCTGGTGAAGAAATTGATTGGGAAGAACGATCTTTGCCTGCTCCTGTTATAAGTATTCTGGTATGCCATCTAGATCTGATTCCGAAGTGGAACAGGATCAAGGTTGACTGTCATCTATATTCTTCAGAAGATACCAGAGGATCCAAATCACTGCAAGTTCGACGCTGAGTTTCTAAACTTGTTGGGTACCAAGTATGAAGACTTCTACAAGGCGGTAATGTATGAAGGAAAGACCATGACGCTAGTGCCAATTGCACCCAGATCAGAGCCTATGACCCCACCTCTCAGACCCAACCAGGTCTTCGATCCAATTGCCTTCAAGAAGTTGTTCTTTGATTTTGCTAAGAAAGGAGATATCATTGAAGAACACAGGCTGAGGGATCTGCTGGAAAGGATGTACATGATCTTCGAGATTCCTCAAGGCCTCAGGTTGATTATCTTTTAAGAAAACTTCAGGAGACTGCCTTAGGATCGGATGAATAAGTATCTTTCTTGCTTTTCATTGTACATGTAATTGCTGATTATCATTAATGAAAATGCACTACCTTTCTGATCTTAAGACAACGTCTCATTGTCTTCTGAATTATTGATTATGTTCTTTAAATTTCATGTTATCTGTTTTTTCTGATTAATGTTTTGGTTCGATCAAAAAGAGGAAAATTGTTGGGAAATTTGTAGTTTTGATGGAAGTTCCAAAACAGGTTGTAATAAAGTCAGTCAGACCTGTTAGCTGAGTGAAGAATTAGATATTAGAATAGGATGACCAGCGGATGTGTATAGACAGCTGATGTAATAGATAGATCACATATTGAGGGGGAACTCAATATGTATAGGTTAAGTCTTGCAGAAGATCATAAGATCAGAAGATCAGAAGATCAGACTAGTCAGATGATCAGGTGAGACATCAAGCAGAAGACTCGGAAGCCTTGAAGATCAAAAGACTAGCTTAAAACAAGACCAGAAGACCTTGTGAAGACCTACATCAGAAGAACAACAAAAGAGTCAGTAAGTTGTGCTAAGACAACTTACATCAGAAGACTTAATCAGGTAGACTGATTAGTTCGAACTGATCAGGTCAGTTCAATCAGGTAATGTTTTCCCAAAGACGTACAAGTCGATCAGACAAGAAGAATGTTAACCTAAGTTGGTGAATCAAGCGCCGAATAAGTGTACTTGACAAACAATGAGAGCGAGAAACGTACGTATGGAACTGACGGTGTAGGATAAGGAGGTTCAGAGTTAAACGACTAAAAAGGACAAGTTAGCACGCATTTAGCCATCCCGTCTTTGAGCACATCAAATTAGACCTGCACACCTACCTTAAATAGACCGAAATTCGAATTGCTCTCCAACGGCTAGTTCGATTTTGTGCCTATAAATATGGGATCAAACTTTGAGAGTAAGGTTACAAAAATTATACACAAGCTCAAGCTACAAGCAATTTCCGCAAGAACACCAAGATCAAGCAAATATTCTAAGTGTTCATCCCATAGGTTCTAAGCAAGAAATCTCATCCTTTAGCTTTAGGCTACTCAAATACAAGGAAATATTTTTAGTTGGAAACCATACAAATCTTACCCCAAACCAAGTGTTAGGATAAGTTTGTTTTGCAAGATTTCAAGCTAGGGTTTCTAGTCTTGATTTCTGGGATAGTTGAGTGGGAACTCCATAAACATCTGTTTGTAGTGTTGGATTATCACACTAAACTATGTCCAGTTGGTTAAGTGAGTGTCCTGCTGATAGGGAAGAGTGGACTTAGGACCTGTTGTCCGAACCACTATAAATCTTGTGTTGTTTATCTATTTTACACTCTCTACACAAACCTAATATTAAGCAAACATGCATTTTCTAAGTATAGATTAGCTCTGCACCAAGCAGCTGATCTGATCAGTTTGACCTATTGTCATCTGACCTGATACAGAAAATTTAGAATCTGATTTCAGAAAATTGGTTTTTCTATACAGGTTAACACAGCTTCCGAACGTCAGTTAACCTGATAGACACCGAACTGGTTTGCTTCACAGTAATCAGTAAGTTAGATATTAAATCGTACTAATTCTTACACGCACTCTATCAGCACTTATATGACCTTACACGCTGATCACCAAAAAGTTTTGGAAGTCTATTCACCCCTCCCCTCTAGACTTCCACCTCACGAAACCAGTTCGGGACCTACATTCTTTATTTTGTTTAAACAATTTTGAATCAGTCACCCATCATCCACTATTTACAAATTCGATAGTCTCTTTTGATTTTACTCCCTCTGTCCCAAATATATAGACTTATTTGACTTTTCACACAGATTAAGAAATTGTGTTGGAAAAGTAAATTAAATAAGCCAAATTTTTATTATACCCTTATTTAAGGATTGTTATAGTTTCCAACATAATTAATGCATAAGGTTATATTAGTAAATTAATTAGAAAAAATTACTTTATGTAGAAACAAGCCTATATATTTGGGACATCCATAAAAGGAAAATAAACCTATATAATTGGGACGGAGGGAGTAATTATTATTGTAATTATAATTCCAAGTTCATATATTTATTAGATTAGATGTTATACAAGATATTATTTCAATTTTATCTCTATCTATAAAAATTAAATCTCAAGATTTTCATGAAATATTCAAATCCCAATTTCATTAGATATATATTTTCTCCTCTATAAGTAGAGGTCTCTTTTTATGAAATCAAAAAAAATATATTATATACTTCTCAAAAGACAATTTTATTTCTTATAGTCTCGGTTCTTTTGATTCTACAACAATGATGATTGAAGTTATTTCATTACATGCATTTGCATCCACGACATAAATTAAATGTGTGGTTTCTTTATCTTTATTAAATATTTCGTATGAATAAATTGTTTATGTGCAATATAATATGGCATGACGTATATGATAAACTATTTACTTGAGCATGATTTGATAATATGAAATTATAAAATTATTGTAAAAAGAAAGTTATGAAATGCTAGGGGTTGCAAAGAGGCCCGGGACTGCAATGAGGTCCTCAGGGAACCTATAGACTGCAAAGAGGTTTTTGGGAAAATTGTCGTGCACATGGCCCGGGACTGCAAAGAGGTCTTCGGGAGACTCAGTGGGATTGCAAAGAGATCCTTGGGGAAACCATTAAGCATAATTTAATAATTTCCCGTAATTATGATTAAAAGTTTTATGTGATAATTTTTTATTAACATGATTAGTTGTGGATGAACACTTTATTTGTTTGTTATATTTAATCTTGATAAGGTGACTTCACTGAGCTAGTGGTTTTGCTCATACCATACATTTAACATTTTTCAGATTAAGAAGGAGTGCGGTGGAGGGACGGTGGATGTATTTTGAGAAAAAATATTTTCATATTGATTTATTAGTATTAGCATTTAAATTTAAATTGTATTTTTTAAATTTTAGTCACTTCTCCTTGAGAAATTTTGAATATTTAAATTCTTATTTACTTATTTTTATTTTTCACTGTAAATTCTTATAAAATTTATGCTTATTTGACCTACGAAAAAATCGAGATGTGACAGAGTGGTATCAGAGCAAGTCTATATTTTAGTAGACTTGTTAAAATAAAAATTCTTACTTTTTGTATCAAGAGAAATATTTTGCAAAGGAATTTTAAATCATGGATTATTGAGTATATGTTATGGTATCCACCACCTCCCACCGCTACAACTCCAAGGTATGACATGAAAGTTTATAAGTTGTTTTACAATTTGATCATGGAAAATATGATCACATGTTATATGGTACATGCATCACATGCTAAAGTTCAATTTTCAATTTCAAAGTGATTTTATTTTACATTCATGCATAAAGTACATTTACTATGTGACTATTTCAAAATTTTACACATACATGTATATTTTATCAATTATATTTATTTTCGAGGACGAAAATATTTTAAGGAGGGTAGGATGTAACACCCCGAAAATTTCACATTATATTTTTAAAAAAACATTCATCAATAAATTTTTCAATTATCTTTCAATATTTATAAAAGTTATTTTTATCAAATAAAAAAAAATACATCCAATCCTTTTTCCATATCTTTACAAAATTTACAAAAGATTTGATTTAATCTTTCTCCCCTACATAATATCAATTTCTTTTTTACTGAACTAAAATCTTAATGACATGTATGAATATGTTTTTTTTTTAAAAAGAATCCAATCTTTGAATATTTAGTTGAAGGCCCTGAACCAACTTTTTCATATTAATCTTCTTTATTTTGGTTAAACAATTTTGAATCAGTCACCCATCATCCACTGTTTACAAATTCGATCGTCCCTTTTTATATTAATTATTATTGTAATTATAATTCCAAGATCATTTATTTATTAGATTAGATGTTATACAAAATATATTGAAATTTTATCTCTATCTATACAAATTAAATCTCAAGATTTTCATGAAATACTTAAATCCCAATTTCATTAGAAATATGTTTTCTTCTCTATAAGTAGAGGTCTCTTTTTGTGAAATCAAAACACACAATTGTTGGGAGATAAATTTTAATAAAGATTTATGATTTTGATTAGATCCCAAAAACCCTGAGTATGACATGTTCAGAATGATCTCGATAGTTGAGTCAGGATTCAGTTTTTAGAATATTCAGGATGTTATCTGCAGAATGTATAGTCGCCAGACATCTGGTTTCAGAAAGTTATCAAGACTCAAGAGGATACCGAAATAAATCAAGACTCAAAGAAGAAGACTCAAGATATCGGTCCAAGATAAACAACAAAGATTCAGAAGACCCTGAAGACTCAGAAGACTCTGAAGACACAAAGACTGAAGACTGAGAAACTATACTAAAGGCACAAGAATTATCAAGACTCAAGAAGGTCATCAATGCTCAAGATGAAACACAATGTTCCGAGGCACCCAATATATCTATCCGAAGGATGCAATATCGAGAAGATCGCGATTCCTTAGAAAATAGATATTTGCCAAGACATTCAAATCTGCATAAAAGAAACTAAGTCGGAAGTGTTGTTAAGGTTATATCAAACTCAGAGTTTGTAACCAAAAAGAGCCGTTGAAGGTGTTTTCCTTTAACCGGAGACAAAAGTCAAAAAAGATGAAGACAACAATGTACCATATCGACATCGACAAAGATGTGTCTCTGAAAAAAGGATGTCGATGTACAAAAGTTCCGGCATCGCAAAAAGTGAAAACCGACTACATGAAAGGCTATTGCCTAGAAAGTGTTAGGGAGTTTCAAACCCTAAAATATAGCCGTTTCACACACACCACAAGAGGGAACTCACGGGTTGTCTCTCCAACGGATAGTTTTCAAGAGTGACCTTGGTGTATGCCTATAAATCTTGGTGACCCTCTACATTGTAAGGTTACGGGAAATTTATCATAACTTAAGAGCTCAAGCTTATTCTTGTAAAAGTTAAAAGCACTCGAAAAACTTAGAATTTCCCCAAGTGCTTCAATATTGAAGAGAGCTCACTATACTAAGCGTATCTTGATAAGAATTATCCAAAGCTTAGTCGAGATATCCTAACCCTTTGCATTGTGCTTCATTGTAAAGGATATCTCATCCTAGTTGGAAACCAACCAAGAAACCCCAAATCCTTGTGAAGGTAGTTGGAGTGTGTTTGTTGGTGAGAAGTGTTGTAAAGAGTTAGTAAACTACGCGAGTAGTCGTAAAAACTCTAGAGGAGAAGTTAGTAAGCCACTGAGGGGTAGTCCGAAAGCTTGTGTGTGATTGAGTAAGTAAACTACGGAGGTAAATGTAAAAGCTCAAGGTCGGGTTGAGTAAGTAAACTACGTGGAGTAGTCAGAAAACTCAGGGCCGAGTTGAGTAAGTAAACTACAAGGTAGTCAGAAAGCTCAGAAGTTGATAGTGAATTTCTCTGAAGAGTCAGGGAGAGTGGACGTAGGAGCTTGTGTCTCTGAACCACTATAATTGCTTTGTGTTCTTTATTGCTTTCCTTATCCGCAGGCTTATCCGTTGCATTGACTTGATTTTGAAAGCATAGTTTTTAATCGATATTCAGTTGGAATCAATCCAATGAAGTTGCATAAGTGAATCATGACCTAATCACTATTTCATAAAGGGAAGGTTTTCAAAGAAAGCTTAAATCGAGTATAAACTAAGGGCCAACCATTTCAAGACAACCGAGTAGCTAGAACAGATAGTTATCAAACCGAACGCATTACTCTTCGAGGGTTGAAGAAGTTAGTTATCGATCCAAGCAACTCAGGATCTCGACATTTTCGGGACTCGGTTGGGATTATCTCGAGGTTTTACGAAAGCGACTTCAGATCTTTGTCTCGAAGAGAGACTTTGACTCAGAGCGATCTGTGCTTCTCGTAACCTAATCTTCGTGATTATCGACCCAAGCCGACCTCAAGAAAAAAAAGTTTTAAAAACTTGAACACGTGTATTCCCCCCATACACGTAAGACTGCGTTGCACCGGGACCAACAAGTGGTATCGAGCAAAGTGGTTCAACTTGACCACTGTTTGTGTTGACCAAAGTTTTATTTTCAAAAATACTTGTGGTCTATCTCGAATCGATCTTATTTTTGAAACCTTTTATTTTTCAAGAGATCGTAAAAAATGTCTTCTAAAAACTTCTCATGTTCTCTCGTGGGAGAACTATGACCTATGGAGATCGAGAATGCAGGCTCATCTCAGATTCCAAACATGAGCGTATGTGAAGAGTGGTCTCTCAAGGACCATTCCGGTTCATCAGTAGTGAATCCAGAGAGAAAGAAGATGAGAGAATTGATCCTAGAGCAGAATTTCCTAAGTCGATGACCAACCGACTCGAGGAGAGAAAGTTAGTCAATCTAGACTACATTGCAAAAAGACACACTATACAACACAATTGATGATGGTGTGATGGGAATGATCTCTCACCGTAATATCTTGCTAAAGAGATTTGGGATACACTAGTCGTTATGTGCCAAGGCACGAGATCATATAAAAAGAAAACAAACTTTCAAAGTGGCAATTGGAAAGTTTGACGGCTTTTTGAAATGGATGATGGTGAATCAATAGACAAAACGGAAGTCGATTCACTAGCATCATGAATGATCTAAATGCACTTGGAAAGAAATACCCACGAGAGAAGTTGCATTGAAAATTCTTAGAGGTCTATCTAAGAAATGGGATATTCATGCAGTGGTGATTAAAAACACCAAGAATATTAACTCAATGCCTTACCAACAAGTCTTCTCTGAGCTGAAAGCCTATGAATTTGTAATTGATAAGAAATCCAAAAAGGTCGACAAAGAAAGATGATTCTTCATCGAAGTAAGAATGTGGCTTTAAAAGCCAAAGATAAAACCTGTAAAATTAGAGAGTTTGAGAACCCCCATGCCAAAAATCAGGATGAGCTTGAGGATAAGCTAGCACTGATGGCAAGAAGGTTTGATAGACTCAATAGTAGATTTGGAAAATACAAAAGCTATTACAGGAACCACAGGTACCAGAAGAAACCTGAGGGCAGATCAACTGAGAAGAAGAAAGACACGAAAATTTGAAGGATCTTCATCCAAGAGAAAGGACTCCAAGTCCAAAGAAGAAAATGATCAGGATGATGATGCCAACAGATGCTATAACTACCATAAGAAAGGTCACTTCCAGTATGATTGTCCAGATTTGAGTGCTAAGGAGAGAAGAGAAAGGCAAGTTATAAGAGACCAGAAGTTCTCAAGCAAAAAGGCCATGGTTGCAGAAGAATAACACTCTGAGGAGGGATCTAGCTCTTCGGATGAGATATTCTCGAGAAGTGAAAGTGATGACATCGTCCGATGGCCATTGAGGAGGTAAACTCTTCTTTTCTCGTGGGTTGCTCCTTTACACTAGCACAAGAGTTTTCAAGTTCCACCGAAAAACAAATATTTTGACTCGATGGATTCTTTTCGAGAATCGATGAAGGACTATCTTTGTTTTTGCAAGGATCGCTAAATCAAACTCAAGAGCAGAATAAGGAACCGAAAGTCGAAAAATCTAAAATGGAAAGACTCTAGCAATATTCAAGTCACTTCTCAATTAATGGGAGCTCTCGATGAACTGGATGTTCTCGAAGTACAATTTCGAGAAAGAGAAGTTGATAATATCCCTAATCGAAAAGCTAGAGAAATCCAATCAAGAGATTCAACTAATCGTAATCGAAGTTCAATGACCTCTCGAGAAGCATAAAACTCTACAGAATTTGTGAGGATAGTGCATGAAGAAGTTAACTCTATTGAATAATGCATCTAATGTAATAGATGAAATTCGAGAGTTACCAGAGATCTGTGACTATAAAAACTGGATTGGGATACATTCCGTGGGGAACCTCACAAGGTCATCTAAATGCTGCGTCAAGTAGCAAGAAGACTATCTTTGTAAAACCGGTGGCACCTACACTTCAAATTGAAGAAATGCCCAAGGTTGTTGACAAGGAAAAGGACCTATGGTCTCAAAGAAACCGAATGATCAAAGGTTAGAAAGCCCAAACCTCGGTGAAGGCAAGAAAACGAAAGCAATCGATTGAAAAGTTTCGAGCAAGTACTTCAAAGCCCTCGGGCTAAGAATGCAAAACCGAAAGGCTCCACATCGAACCATCGGAGGAATCCTCGGATGAGAAACACTCAAGAGAGACATTCTCAATCAAGAGACCAAGTCCTCAATCTGCCGAAACCCAGATTTTCAAAGATGCATAACCTGAACCTCACTTGCCTAAGGGTAAAGGTTATCGAACCCGAAAGTCATCAAAGATTTAGACCGGCCAAGCACAAAAAGTCTAAGCATCTCAATGTAAGGCCCTGAACCAAAGAAGAACTCTAAGGCACATGTTCATGCTAAAGCTAAACACACATATACGTAAAAATCGCTAAGGCACCCAGAGTAGTGGATGTATATGTTGATGTTTATGGAAGACAAATTAACCACTCTAAAGTGATTAGAGTTGTCAGCAGATTTGGATTAGAAAGGTACTGTTAACCTCGTAGGATCCTACACAAAATGGGTACCTAAGAATTGATGCTTTTTTGGGAGGAAAACCGGGGCACTAAGTCGATGAAAGATCACATGGCATCGATGAGCAGAGATGAAAAAGCTCGATGTATGGTATCTTGACGGTGGATGCTCAAGACATATGACAGATTCAAGAAGATGCTCAAAGTGACTATGATGAACAATGAGGCCCAGATCACTTTTGGAGATAACTCCAAGGATGTGAAGGATATGGAACTTTGGAAGTCGACTCGATTCATATCCATGGTGTTTCATATGTATCCGGATTGAAGCATAACTTGTGTCAATTAGCCAATTTCGTGATAAGGGTTTCAATGTTGAGTTCTCCAAGAACTTATGCTTTGTGAAAGATGATACATCACAGAAAGTATTACTAACTGGTACAAGAAAAGGGAATGTGTATCTTGCTGATTGGAGTTCAACTCCTAAAGATACATGTTTAATTGCTAAAAGTTCCACAGATACCCGGTTGGTTATGGCATAAAAGAACGAATCACCTAAACTTCAAAACCCTGAACAAGCTTGCAAGATTAGCTCTTGTGAGAGGGTTGCCTAATGAAGTGTTCAGTAAGGAACACATTTGTGATGCGTGCCATAAAGGAAAACAAGTCAAAGCATCATTTAAAAGCAAAGTAGAAGTTTCTACTAAGAGAATACTTGACTTTTTTGCATATGGATCTGTTTGGTCCTATAAACACTGTGAGCACTAATGGCGTGAAATACACATTGGTAGTAGTTGATGACTACTCAAGATATACTTGGGTCATATTCTTACTCAAGAAGAAAGAGACTCGAGATAAAGTCGCCAGATTCATGAAAAAGACTCAAGATTGAGAAAAAATCGAGTGTGGTCAAAATCGAGATCGACAAAGGAACCGAAGTTTATAAATCATATCATTTTCGATTATTGTGCAAAGAAATGGAATTCTACATGAAACATCACCGCAAGGACCCCTCAATAAAATGGTGTTCTTTGAAAGAAGGAACGAACTCGAAAAGAAGTTCAAGAAGGACAATGATAGCTGAAGCTGATATTCCTAAAAGATTTTGGGCTGAAGCTGTCAACACTGCATGCTACTCTCAGAATAGATCCATGCTGACAAAAAGTCAAGGCAAAACGCCTTATGAGCTTTGGAATGAAAGGAAGCCTCTTGTTTCTTTCTTTCGTGTGTTTGGTTGCAAGTGTTTCATACACAATAATGGTAAAGATCGTTGAAAACATTTGATAGTAAAGTCGATGAAGGAATATTCTTAGGATATTCAAGTCGATAAATCTTTCGAGTTTACAATCAGTAGGACTCTTATTGTGGAGGAAACACCTCATGTTGTTTTTGATGAATCTGTTTTGTGTTCGTAAGAAACAGAACATGATGCAAATGAACTCGGACAAAGAGGATCACCAGATTAAGCACAAAAGCAGAAAGATAAATCATCCACTGAACCTGAAAAGAAGAAGTCAGTCATTATCTATGATTGGAGTGACTCAGACTCAGATAAAGAAGTTCAGGATGGAAATCAGGATGGTGAGACCCAGGAAAACCAACACTCCAAAGGTGACCAATCTGAACAGACACCAGTTCAGACTCAGGTACGTGATGCCAATGAAGATGTGGTCACAGCTGAGGCAATTTCGAATCTATCAACCAAAGGGAACAAAATGTCTCGACAATGTTTCAATAGAATTTCCCGAGGAAGATGATTCCCTTTCTCATGTTTTGTTGTTCCCTGAGTTTGCTGATTTAACTGAACCTAACATTTCAAATGTTGAGGATACCATTGAAGGGGGAACATCAAGAAGGAAATGGTTAGATAGTCATCCTACAAGCCAGATTGTAGGTGATCTAACTGAAGGTGTTAAGACTAGAAGGTTCCATGGAGAGAGTGCACTATTCTGCTGCTTCCTATCAGAGAAAGAACCTAACGAGATTGGTGAAGCTCTACAAGATTCTCACTGGATTACTGCCATGCAAGATGAAATGAATCAATTCTCGAGGAATGAAGTATGGGGAGCCTGGTAGATTGACCGTAAAGGCACAATGTCATTGGAACCAAGTGGGTTTTCAAGAACAAAAGAGATGAAAACAACAACATTGTGAGAAACAAGGCAAGGCTAGTTGCACAAGGTTATTCCCAAAGAAGAAGGCTTGGATTATGATGAAACCTTTGCACCTGTTGCAAGACTAGAAGCCATCGATTGTTTCTTGCATATGCTGCCCACATGAAGTTCATATCATCGATGGATGTGAAAAGTGCATTTTCGAGCGGCGTGCTTAAAGAAAGAGGTTTATGTGGAACAACCTCCTGGTTTCAAACAAAATGACCAAGTTTATGTGCTAAGAAAAGCTTTGTATGGTCTTAAGCAAAGCACCCGAGCATGGTATGATACTCTTTCTCGGTTTCTTCATGACCATGGTTTTGTCAAAGGAACTATTGATAGAACTCTGTTCAGGATAGAGGATGGGGAAGATATCTTACTAGTTCAGATATATGTTGATGACATCATTTTGGATCTCCAAACCATCAGCTGTGTGAAAAGTTTTCAACACTGATGAAAGGCAAGTTTGAGATGTCAATGATGGGAGAGATGAATTTCTTTCTAGGACTTCAAGTGAAACAATCAAAGGAAGGAATATTCATCAACCAGGCAAAGTACACCAGAGATCTGATTGCCAAATATGGTGTACAGAATTGCAATGCAGTTAGAATTCCCATGAATACTAACTACAAGATGGATCCTGATTCTGAAGGCAAATCAGTAAGTCATACTGATTATAGAGGAATCATTGGATCATTGCTCTATCTCACAGCAAGTAGGCCGGATATAACATTTGTTGTTGGGATATGTGCAAGATACCAAGCTAATCCTAAGGCTAGTCACATGGAGGCTGCCAAAAAGATACTGAAATATCTTAAGGGCACAGTGAATAGAGGATTATGGTATCCAGCTGATGATAACCTAGAGTTAAGTGGTTACTCAGATGTTGATTATGGAGGATGCAGAATTGACAGGAAGTCCACTTCAGGAACTTGTCAATTTCTAGGAAGCAAGCTGATATCTTGGTTTTCGAAGAAATGGACCTCAAGAGCAACAAGTACTATTGGGGTTTAATATATGGTCTGCAGGAAGTCAGCGTACCGCATTCTTTCGCTCGCACAACAATTGAGGGATTATAAAGTTGTAGCCAATGAAGTACCAATATTTTGTGACAATAATAGTGCCATTGCTATTTCACAAAACCCGGTATTGCACACCAGATGCAAGCATGTGGATATCAGACATCACTTCATCAGAGATCATGTCGAGAAGAAGGACATAAGGATGGAGAAAATTCATACTGATAAGCAGAGAGCTGATATCTTGACTAAACCTTTGGCGGAATCAAGATTTCAAGAACTTTCAGTTGAATTAGGGATGCTAGAACCAGGTGTATAGAGTAAAATCTGAAAAAATTGAAGGTTTTCGGATGCATGAAGTTTTTCGTAATCCTTTTCGAGAAGCTCAGATAAAATGGAAATCTCGAATCGAGTCTCGTAAAACTTCAAAAGAAAGATCTTCGAACCAATTCAAGACTCGAAGATTATCTCGACATTTTATCAAGATCAGTACTCAGTAAGACTGATAGAGGGAAATTGCTCTGAAGAAGTAATGACTCATGCGATCCATTTATTGCTCAAGTAAATTCAGTAATCATTCGCAATAAATATAAAAACACCTGAGGAATGTATTTTTTTTGGGCGGGATCGTTTTAAATTCCGAAGAAGGTCAACAGTCATTTAATGCTCTGCTACATTAATGACCAATGAGGATGTTTTGGCGGCTTACTTTTTAGGAGAGAGATCGCTTTCAGATACTCGATTAAATCGGAGATTAATCTCAACCGTTGTTACTCACCTAACCAACATGATTCCCCACGATCTCAAGACTATATAAACCCCAATCAGCCATTCAAGCCAAAATTTTATCAAACCCTTCGTTTTCAAATCCTCTGCAATTAAAAATCCCTTTGCCTAGAAATTCTCCAAACCCTAAAGCTTCCCTTCTTCAATCAAACTCTAAAATGGCTCCAACCCTATTCGAAAGATTAGCCAAAACCAACAAGCCATGGTACGAGTTCGTTGTCTCACTTGAAAGCACAACCAACTCAAAGCCAAAAGAGGAGGCTCTCTGATATGATTCGATGGCTAAACTTCATTTCCAACTAGTCGCAAACCCACTGGACTGGGGAGTTTGCGAAAGAGGTAATCTAATTCATCTCAGAATTTGAAGATAGATGAAGAGGGTCAGATGCATTCTAAGTTAATCAGTATCACACTTAGAGATCATCCAAATACGCCGATTTTGAGAGGATCAGATATAGTTCCAAAAAAATCAATGATGTTTTTGAGCTCGTGGATAGAGGAGAGGATCTTACGACGTATATATGTCGGGGAAGAGAGCAGAGTACTTAGATAGGATTGCCGAGAATCTGTTAAGTTTTTAAAGACATCGCATAAAAGGCACTCGAAGCCACAATATCGCGGTGTTGATGGATATTGTGAGCAAGTGCATCATGAGTCTTCGCGGGGAGTTTTGAGCGAGATAAGTACCTCAAGCTCAGATTGATGGCGGCGATAGAAGCCTCACCCACCACAGATTTCAACTGGTGAAATTCTCGATCCGACGGTGAGTGAAAGCGGCATCAAAGTTTTGAGGAAGATTTGGGCGATCTCAATCAAAGGCAAGATCCACCATGCCACCAAAATTGCTTACATTTTGGAGATGTGCAGAGAGGAGGAGGATATCTTCGCCAATTCGACCCCATTTCCTAAATCTAAAATTCTCCTTAAACCCATTGCTGCAAGGAAGCAGGTCATCAGGGGGAAGAGAGAAAAGAAGGTAGAATCACCTTCTGCAGCTGCTGAAAAAGAGACCCAACAAACTAGGGGAAGGTGTTGTTGGAGGCAAAGATGGAGCAGGAGCAAAAATGATGAAATGTAAGAATCTTGCTCCAAAACGCAGAAGATTGGTGGTTCTCACCGATGAAGATGAAAGTGATTCTGAAGAGATTCAATCTGAAGGTCAAACTGCTCAGAGTTCACCATTACAAGTGTTGGCTCAGGTTATCTCCAGGACACAGATCGATCGAGGAGCGTGTCTTTTTTCGAGGTGCTCGAGACATCGCTCAAGATGATAAAATTTCTCAGAAATTTTCAAAGGAGCTCAGACCTCGAGAGATGCCTACCTCAGTGTGTGCAGCTCGCATGTAAGAGCTACCAGAGTCGATCTCAAGATGTGCAAGCTCGATCGACGAGCTAACTCGAGACTAAACCGAGGATATACCAGCCAGCCTCGTAACCCACTCAGATGCAAACCGAGGACCGACGACAAACTTCGGGGATGTTCTTTGAGACTCGAGAGCGAGAATAGTCTTGATGAGATCCCCGAAAGTGATCTACTTTTGATCCCTTAGAAGAAACTTCAAATGAACCAGAGAGCCCGAGATGGAAGAAGGGCGAGGTCAAGAAGGCTAGTAGAGGAGCAAGGGGGGAACGGTTCATACTTTGACCGACACTCGAGCTCAAATTTCATACTCTCGATCTCGCAAGATATTTTTTCAGATTAAGGACAATCAGATTTATCCTCAATCGACTCTTCCCGAGATGCTTGATATTGCCGCTTTTAGAGGGGAAGATCGGTGGAATGAGGAGACAAAATTTTCCGACCGACTTCTCGTGGTTAGGAAGGACAAAGCTCAGAAAAAAAAACGCCGATTTTGATGAGTTTGGTTCGAGAGGAAGTTGGCCGAGAGGAGAGCAACTAAAGATGGTGCCCCAAGCAAATGGAGACAAATCTCAAGATGGAGATGGGGACCAATAGGGAGATCGAGAATGGGCCTCGGAAAGGAAAATGAGACTTTATGTTCTTCGATCAACTGGATCTAGTCAACATCGATCGATGATAGTACTCTTGATCGAGGCTTGTTTGAGACCGGAGCTCAGAATGAAGTTGGAGCTCAAGATGATCGACAACAAAGATAGAGGGCAGAAGATTCCCGAGATTGATCTCACTCTCGAGCAGAGAAACTTGAGAAGGTTGAGCCAATGATGATCAAGATTGCTCGGGATGGAAGAGACGTTGGCCAATCAAGCTCAAAAGATGGGATTCGGTCTTAGTCACTCTTTGAATCGGTGCAAATTCAAAACACTCTAACCACCCGGATGACCTCCATGGAAGGAAAGCTAAATGAGAAGTTCGGAGGAGTCAAGGCCGAAAGTTAAGTGATGAATCGAAGGTAAACACCAGAAAGTTCTCGATTTCCTAGAAGTGAAACTAGCGTAAAAGAATGAGGTGTTAATCAAAGTCTGTTGTTGAGGAAATGAGCTCAATGCTCATGACCAAGATGACAGAGATGTTCAAAGAAGCACTCTTCGCCGCTTTTGCCCACTTATCTCAAGAATTTTCGTGGCCAAGAACCATCTATGAGGCCGGAAGACGAACAAGATCGATAGCAGGAGAAGTTATTTGTGTAAGCAAAGAGCAATATCACATGGACACAAAGACTCTCCGGGCTTCTTCCAAATTACTAAAGCCAAGAAGGGGGAAAAGGAAGTCAAGATCTCGTAAAGTTCATGGCACGACTTTGGAGAAGAAGGCTCGTAAAGATGCCGAAATGCATAATCTAGCAAAAGCCTTTTAAAGAAGCTTCTGAGCTACCGAGAAGTTGAAGTTCGCTTCATGTAGAAAAGCCTATCTACACTCGAAGTTTCGAAAGCAAGCTATGCTTGATGTTGCAAGAGAGAAACCGAAAGTGCTAGAGCTAAGGTTGAACAAGCCAGCATCAGCCGAATCGCTTATGAAGAGGAAAGCCTTGGGCGTTGTTCAACCCGAAAAGCAAACGCAAAGGCTTTAAGCCAATCCAGGAAAATCGATTTCGATGATGAAGAAACAGAACAACCAAAGGAATCGAAGTCTCAACCTCGTAAGAAAGTCTTCAACACGAGAAATGCTCAAGACACTCCAAGAAGAACAAGCTAAGAAAGTTCAGCCGCCCGGTCTCAGAACTACCGTGGATCGTAAAAAGAAGATAGACGAAGAGCGGTTCGGAAGGAGTGATTTCGTGAAGTTTATGAGCAAGAGGAAAGGAACATCAAAAGCACTAAAATGGCCCCACGCTGATAAATGGATGCCCATCAAACTCAACGATATGTGGGAAGAAGTTAAGAGAACCTTCCGTTCAATTATGATGTTCTCGGGGAATGGAGAGGGAAAGCTCGGATCGTAATGAAGCTTTCATTGAATACCTTCTTATCTTCTATCCAAAGTATCTACAGAGCTGGATTAACTTTGCGGATGAAGGAGAGGTACAGATAGTAGCTCCTGGTCCATATTCCTATCCACCTCCAAAACTTGATAATGGCTTGATGAATGAGAAGGCCATTACTCAAGAGATTGCTCAGTATGCTGGTCAGTTGGGTTTAACAGGAAACAGTCCGGACATCATCAAGGAAAGAAATGAGTCAAGAAGAGATTTTTTTCGGAATGTTTGACCCGGAGGTGCCTCAACGATGAAGTTGAGAATGAAGCAAATCAAGAGCGTAAGATCAAGAGCCAAAATCAGAAGACTGAAGTCTGAAGACACAAAGATTTTGTAATCTTTAAATTTTGTCTTTTTTATTTTGTTGATAAACTCATTGTAATATGTAACGGGATACCAATCATCAATGAAGATTTATCATTATGCTCAAAAGATAATATCTCATTATCTTATTTACATGTCTTTTATTTTGATATGCCTAAATGAATGTCTCTGAACTGATTGTATGTTGATAAGGGAGAAATTGTTTAAGTATTTGGTAATGAACTAGTTAAAAAGATTCATTACTGAAGAAATTGCTGAATGATTAAAATGTTGAGAAACTCTGAAATTGTTGAGAGATTCTCAGATTTAAGAAATTGTTGGGAGACAACCAATCTTGTAATAGGATAAACTGAAACCTGAGTATAGGTTATATGTTTGTAACAAGATAGGTTTTGGCATCATCAAAAAGGGGGAAATTGTTGGGAGATAAATTTTAATAAAGATTTATGATTTTGATTAGATCCCAAAAACCCTGAGTATGACATGTTCAGAATGATCTCAATAGTTGAGTCAGGATTCAATTTTTAGAATATTCAGGATGTTATCTGCAGAATGTATAGTCAGCAGATATAGTTTAGGATAGTTCTGCAAGACTCAAGAGGATCTTGAGTAATCAAGACTCAAGAAGAAGACTCAAGATATCACCAAGATAAACTACAAAGATTCAGAAGACCCTGAAGACTCTGAAGACACAAAGACTGAAGACTGAGAAACTATACTAAAGGCACAAAAGAATTATCAAGACTCAAGAAGGTATCAATGCTCGATATGAACTCAATGTTCCGAGGCACTGAATATATCTATCTGAAGGATGCAATACTGAGAAGATCGCGATTCCTTAGAAAATAGATAATTGCCAAGACATTCAAATACAGACAAAAGGAACTAAGTCAGAAGTGTTGTTAAGGTTATATCAAACTCAGAGTTTGTAACCAAAAAGAGCCGTTGAAGGTGTTTTCCTTTTAACTAGAGACAAAAGTCAAAAAGAGGAAGACAACACTGCACATATATCGACATCGACAAAGGTGTCACGAAAAAAGGATGTCAGATGTACAAAAGTTCCAGACTGCAAAAAGTGAAAACCGGCTACATGAAAGGCTATTGCCTAGAAAGTGTTAGGGAGTTTCAAACCCTAAATATAGCCGTTTCACACACCACAAGAGGGAACTCACGAAGCTGTCTCTCCAACGGATAGTTTTCAAGAGTGACCTTGGTGTATGCCTATAAATACTGGTGACCCTCTACATTGTAAGGTTACGGGAAATCTATACGCAACTTAAGAGCTCAAGCTTATTCTTGTAAAAGTTAAAAGCACTCGAAAAACTTAGAATTTCCCAAGTGCTTCAATATTGAAGAGAGCTCACTATACTAAGCCTAGCTTGATAAGAATTATCCAAAGCTTAGTCGAGATATCCTAACCCTTTGCATTGTGCTTCATTGTAAAGGATATCTCATCCTAGTTGGAAACCAACCAAGAAACCCCAAATCCTTGTGAAGGTAGTTGGAGTGTGTTTGTTGGTGAGAAGTGTTGTAAAGAGTTAGTAAACTACGCGGAGTAGTCAGAAAACTCTAGAGGAGAAGTTAGTAAGCTACAGGGGTAGTCTGAAAGCTTGTGTGTGATTGAGTAAGTAAACTACGGAGGTAGTCAGAAAGCTCAAGGTCGGGTTGAGTAAGTAAACTACGTGGAGTAGTCAGAAAACTCAGGGCCGAGTTGAGTAAGTAAACTACGAGGTAGTCAGAAAGCTCAGAAGTTGATAGTGAATTTCTCTGAAGAGTCAGGGAGAGTGGACGTAGGAGCTTGTGTCTCTGAACCACTATAATTGTTGTGTTCTTTATTGCTTTCCTTATCTGTGCTTATCTGTTGCATTGACTTGATTTTGAAAGCATACTTTTCACTGATATTCAGTTGGAATCAATCCACTGAAGTTGCATAAGTGAATCACATCCTAATCACTATTTCATAAAGGGAAGGTTTTCAACAAAGCTTAAATCGAGTATAAACTAAGGGCCAACCATTCCGCACAATTGAGTAGCTAGAACAGATAGTTATCAAACTGAGCGTACTCTTCTGAGGGTTCAGTAAGTTAGTTATCTGATCCAAGCAACTCAGGATCTCTGACACTCAGGACTCAGTTGGGATTATCTGAGGTTTCTGAAAGCAGCTCAGGATCACTGTCTCAGTAGACTTTGACTCAGAGCGATCTGTGCTTCTCAGAACCTAATCTTCAGGATTATCTGACCCAAGCTGACCTCAGTAAGAAAAAGTTTTAAAAACACTGAACACGTGTATTCCCCCCCATACACGTGTAAGACTCGTTTGCACCGGGACCAACAACAATTATTTTTTTATTATTACATACTTTTCAAATGCTATTTTTATTTCTTATAGTCTCGATTCTTGTGATTCTACAACAATGATGATTGAAGTTATTTCATTACATGCATCTGCATCCACGACATTAATTTAAGGTGTATTTTCTTTATCTTAATTAAATATTTCGTATGAATAAATTATTTATGTGCAATATAATATCACTTGATGTATATGATAAATTATATACTTGAGCATGATTTGATGATATGAAATTATAAGATTATTGTAAAAAGAAAGTTATGAAAGGCCAGGGGCTGCAAAGAGGTCCTCAGAGAACCTATAGACTGAAAAGAGGTCTTTGGGGAAACTGTCATGCACATGGCCCGGGACTGCAAAGAGGTATCCAGGAGACCCAGTGGGATTGCAAATAGATCCTTGGATAAAACATTAAGCATAATTTAATAATTGCCCATAATTATGATGAAAAACTTTATGTGATAATTTGTGATTGACATGATTACTTGTGGATGAACACTTTATTTGTTTGTTATATTTAATCTTGATAAGGTGACTTCACTGAGCTGGTAGTTTTGCTCCATACATTTAACATTGCATATTTGGCACCTACGAAAAATCGGGATGTGAAAGAAGGATGTGACAATCACGAGGTTACCCCATCCCTCTATTTGCAACACTATAATAGCAACCCTCGAATCCCAACTGAGGAAAGTTAGATGACACCCATCATCAAATATCTACAAACCGACGGCTTGCCACAGGATAGAATCGGAGTTCGCCAGTTACAAATATGGGAGGCAAGATACATCTTGGTCGAAGGCGACTTATACAAGTGTGCTTTCAGCACACCACTTCTCAAGTGTGTCACGCGGAACAACGGCAAACCATCCTAAAGGAAATACACGAGGAATGTGCGGGAACCACACTGGGGGGCAATCCTTAGCCCACAAGGCAACGAGACAAGGCTACTTCTGGCCAACCCTGGGAGGAGATGCAATCGCGTACGCAAAGAAGTGCCACAAGTGTCAAGTTTTCGCACCCACAATCAAAGTTGCCCAAAAGGAACTTACTAGTATCCTCAGCCCATGGCTTTTTGTAAAGTGGTGGATTGACATCATTGGGTCACTCCCGACAACCCAGGGCAAACTTAAATATGCCTTGGTCGCAGTAGATTACTTCACAAAGTGAGCCGAAGCAGAGGCTCTAGCAACCATAGACCAAGATCACGTCACCAAGTTCATATAGAGGAATATAATCTGCAGGTTCAGCCTACCACAAGCGATCATATCTGACAATGAGAGGCAATTCGATGAGTTGAAAATCAACGCTTTTTTCCGGAAGTGGAAAATCACAAAGTTATTCTCCACCCCCCCGACTATCCCCAATCGAATGGACAGGTCGAAGCCATCAACAAAAATATAAACCAAACTCTGAAAGAAAAACTACAATGGGAAAAAGGAAAATGGGCAAGCGAGCTCCCGAAAGTTCTATGGTCGTATAGAATGACCTATAGGAACTCCACTGGTGAAACACCATACTCCTAGCCTATGGAACCGAGGTCGTCATCCCGTCAAAAATTAACATCCTGAGCTACAGGACATCACAGGTCGCCAACACAGATAACGATGAAGCCATAACTCGCAGTCTGGATCTTCTTGAAGAAAAGAGGTTGGAGGTCAATCTAAGGAATGCAAGGTATAAACAATAGTCGGAGAGGTACTACAACTCTAAAGTACGACTCTGAAAATTCAAAGAGGGAGATGTGGTACTTAAGAAGGTGTTGGGGGTACCTAAAGGGACCTTCGGACCAAATTGGGAGGGTCCTTGAAATTTTTTGAAGAGTCTACTTAATGGGGCCTACCAGCTCGAATGCCCGGATGGTACACTGGCCCAGTACCCTTGGAATGCGACTCACCTGCAGAAATATTACCAATAGGTTGCAGGTCACCACATTGTATCTACCAAATTGAATTTCAATTAAATAGTGTGCATTCTTTCAATACTTCTTGTGTTGTGTTCAAACCGAGGGAGATCGCTTATCAAAACGGCGACCTCTAGAGGTACAACTTTTGAAATACCGACGATAAGGTCGATACCCGTGGGGTACACCTACATAGAGACTTCATAAGATGACTAAGCAAAGTTCACAAACAAGGCGCCTTCACATAAGACGGCAAGAACAAGTTCAAATAAATCGCAGCGATAATAAGACGATAAGAACATAGCAGTTAATAAAGTCGCGGAAGGAAATCAAGTCGAAACACGACGTAAAATAAAAAGTGGATAAAGACCCGAAGGCCGTTACATAAAAAAAGGGGGCCTAGAGGCCGAGTGTATCAAAGGGCCTGAAGGTCGTATCCAAGGAAAAGAAAAAAACAAACACCCCTCTAACTCCCACCAATCACACACCACCAGCCGGGATCTCCACTGAACCGCCATCTTCTGCCCCCTATTGGGCCCCCACCTCTAAGCCGACCTATCCCTCGCCAACCGCCACCCTAGCACCCACCACGGGCTGGGAGGCCTCGCCTTGTTGATCATCCGGAGCGGGGAAAACAATCTGCCCCTGGTCAGGGAAGAAAGATAAATCGACCCCAACATCTCCAGATCCCGGATGAATCAGTGATAACAAATAATTCAGCTCCCCGGCATCCTGTACAAACCACCCAGCCCCAACACCGTCATGGTTGACAGAATATAACCGATTGGGGGTGATCTGCATGATGCTTTGATTCCAAGACGCAAGAAGGTGAGAGATGGCCGGATGAAGTGGAAATCGAATATCAGCCTCCATCTTGTGTTCATTGATTGGAATCATCCCAGCAGGGGGTTGGTCGGCCCTTTCGTCCTCGCCAAGGGCCATAGAAATGCACATCCCTGGGTACCTTGTACCGATGTCGAAGAGATCACATATACCGATCCGACAAACACGACCGATATTTTCCATTAGAGGCCGCAAAAGCCGTGGTAATACCAAGCCGACGAGCCCAGATAGGTCTTTTGTTTGGAGCTCAGGCCACGTAAGCGTCATAATTCAAAACCTCCTTGAAGGCGTCGCTTCCACGCTCCAAACCAGAAGGACCGTCAACCTTCACCCTCTCCGGCAGGCAGGTAAAGATCGGACTCGCATCCACCGGGGGCAAGTGAACAATGTCCTCCAATCTGCCATGAAGGCATCGTCACGCTCCCCATTATTACCATCATTGCTCCTTACACCGCCGGAGGAACCCTCCGTGGAAGCCGGAATCACGGAGGGTCCGCCACGGGAAGGTCCCTCTGAACTCATAGTTATAGAAACAGCTCCCCGGTAATTCCGATGATGGATCAATGCAATGTCGTCCTCCGATGTAAACAATGCAAAAAATGGTTGGGGATCGGGAGTCGGGGATGGAGTTGCACCCTTAGCCATCGAAAGTCTTGAAAAAGGAAGAATTCTAACGAAAGATTACCTGAAGAATGGAGAAGAAAGCCCTGCAAATGTGGTAAACTAGACGAAGACGAAAGAATGGTTTCCAGGATTTATCCGTGTATTTATAAGCTATGAAGAGGGGGATTAAGCCCAAATAAGGCAGGCTTCAAATCCCTCGATCAGCGCAATTCATGCGGAAATCGCACGTGGAGGACACCGTAACTTCCCATTGGGGCAAATTGCGGCGGAGTCATCATGGTAGGATAACTTGTCACGTCAATTCGCACAAACGAGAAAACCTTTCACATAACCAAGGAAGGCAGCACACAGGGATCGAGGACTCACAGGTCGCAAGGTTGCGATTCGAAGTTCATTTATTAGACCAGGGCCTAGAAGCCCTACTCCAAACCTTGGGTGGAGGGGCAATAGTTGTAGGCAAGTCGAGATTGGCCAATTAACGAACTAAGAGGTCAACAGGTCCTCACCCATGCAGACCCCAGAAGAGACAGAAGACCGACCTATGTCAAGACGGAGGACCAAGCCCATGGGTCAGAATCTCGACCTAACTCGGAACTCGAAAGCCGCATAACAGTCTGAGCTCGGTCCGCAAATGGCGCCCATTGATCAAGATGACCATTGACCCGTCATCACTAAGTTCATGCACAACGGGATTTAAGCCCCCATTATGACAGACTTTAATTCCATTGACCGCTTAGAGGTGGGAAACTATGTATAAATAGGCCTCAAGGGCCACACTTGTAAAAGATCGATTTTTATAACCTTGAACAGAAACTATACTGAAATACATCTCCCGCTTTGTTCGCCCCCATACATAGTCTCTTTAAATAAGAACTGGGTAATCAAATCATCGGAGCATTCATTTTCCGTTTTGTCATTTATCATATTTAATACTTGTTGGCCGTAATATTTATTCGACCACAACAAACTACTTATCAGACGAGGGGATTGTATTCCAGTTAACTGCACCCGGAACCCCTCAATAAAACAGGGTTGCAGAATGAAAAAATAGAACTCTTTTAGAAATGTTCAGGTCAATTATGAGTTATGCGGATCTACCCAAGTCGTTTTGGGGTCACGCCTTGAAAACAGTAGCTTATATTCTAAACTTGGTGCCATCCAAATCAGTTTCCAAAACCCCGAAAGAGTTGTGGACCGGGAGCAAGCCTAGTTTGAAACACATGAAAATTTGGGGGTGTCCGGCATATATGTTGGACAAGGAAGCCGGTAATTTGATCCACGTTCAGAATTAAGGTTATTTATAGCGAGGAAACGAAAGGATGTATGTTCTATGGTCCCGAAGATCAAAGAGTCGTAATTAGTACACACTTTAAATTTTTGGAAGAAGACTATATGAAAGATAGGAAGCTTAGAAGTGAGATTACCTTAAACGAGCTAAGAGGGCCAACTCCTATGTCAACTGTACAAGTTGACATACCAAGCGACACACTTACACAACCGGAACCTCGTCGTAGTAGGAGGGTTGTTAGCTAGCCTGAGCAATTCATGGGGATGAGCGAGTCCTCGGTGATAATGAATCAGACCCCTGGTCCTACAACGAGACGATCCAAGACAAGGATGCAAATTCTTGGCAAACAACAATGGAAGCTGAGATGGGTTCTATGGATCATAATAAAGTGTGGGAGCTAGTCGTACCACTTAATGGGGTAAAATCCATTAGATGCAAGTGGGTTTACAAGATAAAAAGAGGACCGAACGGGAAGGTAGAGACCTTCAAGGCTAGACTTGTGGCAAAAAAATATACTCAGAAAGAATGGATCGATTATGAGGAGACCTTTTCGCTTGTAGCTATGCTTAAGTCCATCCGTATTCTCTTGTCGATAGCTACACATCTTGATTTTGAGATCTGGCAAATGGATGTCAAGACAGCTTTCCTTAACGGAAGTCTTGAAGAAGAAATCTATATGCAACAACCCGAAGGCTTTATTTAAAAAGTCCAAGAGCAACTCGTTTGCAAGCTTTTACTGTTAGGATTATACTGGAAAATATGCTTTTACTTTGTATAATCAAACTAAATTTCTGTCTTATTTACTGAAATTAAATTATTTATCACTGTTCATTTAAATATGAATGAATGTTATATATATATTTACTGCATAACTGTTCAAATAATAGTACGTGTTAGATGGGATTTAATGTGGTGATATCAGATCACAGAAGATCACATTAATAGTCCCTTGTAAATAAGTACAAATTCACAATCTAGATGGAGATGAACAATCCATCGTGAAAGGTTGAAGTGTAAGGCTCAGATTGACTTGTCTTGACCAAGAGATTACACTAGTGCATTATGATGCGCTGAATAGGACCTACATCGAGGATAAATTCTTTAGTACTGAATATAGAAGAATTAGACCTCAATGGTGTTAGTGTTAGTGTCCTAGAGAAAATCTATTGTAAGGACATAATACTCGATGATATTCAGTTTGATTTAATATTATAGTTCATTTAATATTAATGTATGGCAATACACTTGTTTGAATATTATGTTTGATTGTTTGCATTTATTCGTACAAGTGTTCCCATGAGTCATTGCTATCATTGAGGTTGTGAGAACTCAGATGACTTAAGCATGATTCTCAAATAGCCCCGATTAAGGATCATCAAGAATGAGATATTGATGGTGTAATGGAGATTGGTGTGCGATCTGCATCATACTCTTAGAGAGTGTAGTAAGATCTCACTTATTACGAGATACTAGGTATCTCATGATGGATGCACAAATACCTTAGAGGGTATTGGTATACCCATCCGAGAAACTGTTTGATTTAGTTCCACTATATGTGTCTACTGGTGTCTCGGTTAGTGGGAGCGATGCGATACTCCTTTGACTTGAGGTCAATACGCACGACATGTGTGGGATGATGAACTTTGACCATGACCAACGCTTGCACCCTTCCATGTGTAGATATGGCTTGGATTGGGTTCATCACGAGTGCATGTGTGTGGTAGTTGAGCCAAGAATAGGATTCATTCCTCGGAGTGGATTTAGAGAGAATACTCATCTTCTCGTCATAATTGGATCTAAGTCATCGGCCGATGCACGTCATCTTAAAATTTGTGGCTAAGTGTGACATACATGATCAATTAGTGATTCGAGATAATATGATTAAGTTATTTGAATAGACACTTCATCATGTTCAAGACTTAATCGAGTATTCGTGAATGAAAGGAGGAAATCGTAATAGCCTATGTTTCAGTTACAGGTAGTTGTACTTTTCTCGCAACGTACCTCATATATTGAGAATGTCTGATTTATTGTCTAGGGTTCAATTAAGACCGTTAGTTTGACTAATCGCTCGATATATGAGGGCCTATGGGTACACAACAAGTAGTTCCCTTTTACGGATTATAGTTGGTTGATTAAATGTTAAATTGGATTTAATATTTAATTTATGGAGAATTAATTAATAATATATTAATTTGGAATTAATTATTATTAATGTTTAATTAAATTGGATTTAATTAAATAGAAATTCCCAATAATAATATATGGTATATTATTATAGGATTTAATATATGTGGAATCAAATCCGTAGAGATTTGATATACATGAAAATTAAATCTGTAGGATTTAATAAATGGAATCAAATCCGTAGAGATTTGATATACATGGAAATTAAATTTGTAGAGATTTTTATATATGGGAATTAAATCGATGGAATTTAATTTACAAGATTAAGGATTTTATTTCCTAATCAGGTTAGCTTAAGATTTAAGCTGAGTCTTCCCTATATATACAAGCTCTTGGGAATTCACAAATAACGTTAATTCATTATTCTCTCCATAAGATCTAAAGTTAGAATTTTCCTAGCAAATTCATCTCGGGATTCAACACTGGCAAATCTGTGCAAGTCCGTGATTGGGGATTATGTGGATATCATAATAGAGAAAACTGTATACGAATTACTGTAAGAATTTTGTTTACGTTTACTCGTATTTAATTATGTAATTAATTGGTCGTTGTTGGTGAACTGTTTATTTCAGCTGCGCATGTATTACGTGTTTACATGCCTCTAAATTCCAACAAATGGTTTGTTATTTCTTAATCTTCGTTCCTTAAATAGGATCGTATGAAATTAATAATTATTGCTTTGATTTATGTTGAGTAGAGAATCAATATGATTCAATACTTTTTATCTTGAGCAATATTATTAGTTACATGACGATTGCTAAGATTTAATATGGAGAATCGTGTGCAAGTACGTCTTGCGTGATTTGTCTCCTTGGGAGGCTCAAAAGTTTTATCATACTAAATCTTGCAAGTGGAATTTGTTTCCAGTATGGATAATGATGTTGAGACATTCATAATTCAAGGAAAAATATATTAATTAATATAAAGTTTTTCAGTGGCTTGAATTAATTAATGGACTAGATAATCTTAAACACGGGAAATAATAATCGGAAGTCATATTACCGTAATATGGGTTAAGATGGATAGTGCAATATTAATTATGTAGTGGAATTAATTAATATTAATGGACTTGACTAATATTGTGGCTCAATATTGATAATTCAAAGCCTAAAAGAAATTATTGTTGCCTAATTTTTCACTATTTTCGAAAATATTAAAGGAAGAGAGAGAAAAGATTTTCT
Organism: Stenogyne calaminthoides; assembly: GCA_037126765.1. Taxonomy (NCBI): domain Eukaryota; kingdom Viridiplantae; phylum Streptophyta; class Magnoliopsida; order Lamiales; family Lamiaceae; genus Stenogyne; species Stenogyne calaminthoides. Next base: position 9,593,484 of record JBBCBC010000024.1, on the reverse strand, counting down.
TGATTTTGTTGGAAAGATTTTATGGAAAAAGATATGTATTCTTGGAATACAAGATTATCCCATAAATTCAAGAAAAGTCAAAGCTCTTATTTCTTCCCATTAATGAGTAATTTTTTAAAATTGCCTATAAAAATAGCGGAGAATATATTTTTTGGGATTTATTATGGGAAATAGAATATATGTGATATATTCAAGATTGTATCTTGAAGAAGATCCAAGGAAATTTCCCATGAGCCAATAAAGCTCTAAATTTTCGCCCCCCTCTATCTTTATAAATAGGGGATGAATTTTTCATCCCCAATATAATTTCATGTGTTGGAAAAATTAGAAATCCACAAATGTGGTGCAACATAATTTTATTTTTCCCTTTTGTTAATTATTCGTGAGCATCCTCCCACCGGATTATTGAACAAGGACGTGTGAATACTTTGAGAAGGACTTTGGGTTTGTTCGTGGAACGTTGCTCGTCTTCTCTGCTGTCTTGATCGTCAAGATGTTAGTTCAGATAACCTCCTAGCAATTCCGCATGCGTAGGATTTATGTGGCTTGTTTATATGCATAATTTGTTGTTGGATTATTATTTGAATTAATATAGGATTAATTCATGCTAGTAATAGTTGTAGAATTGAATTTGTATTTAAATACTTATCCCGAATAGATCCGGACAATTAATTCCCCAACAGTCACATCCTTGGGATCAAGATCACCCGAGATCGTAAGAAAAGGATGATAGGCTTATCGCAAGCTTCATACATAGACATTGTTTTGAATAGATTCAATATGCAAGATTCCAAGAAAGGTTTTGCATCTTTCAGGCATGAAATCCATCTATCCAAGGATATGTGCCCTAAGACACAAAGGAAGATAGATGACATGAAAGACATTCCTTATGCTTCACCTGTCAGAAGCCTTATGTATGCAATGATGTGTACGAGACCGGATATCTGCTTTTCCGTTGGCATCGTAGCGAGATATCAGAGTAATCCAGGGAAAGAACATTGGATTGTAGTTAAAAATATTCTTAAGTATCTAGAATTAACTCGGGATAGAATGTTGGTTTATCAATCAGACAGTCTAATTCCCGTCGATTATACGGACTCGGATTTCCAAACAGACTTAGATTCCAGAAAATCTACCTCGGGTAATGTGTTTTGCATGGGAGGAGGAGCCATGACATGGAGAAGCGTTAAGCAGAAATGCATCGGAGATTCTACCATAGAAGCCGAATATGTAGCTGCTTGTGAAGCAGCGAAAGAAGCGGTTTGGCTGAAGAACTTCTTAGTGGACTTGGATGTAGTTCCGAATTTGCCCAGCACTATCACGGTCTATTGTGATAATGCCGGAGCAGTTGCAAATTCAAGGGAACCGAGAGCCCACAAGGCCAGCAAACACATTGAAAGGAAGTACCATCTTATACTAGAAATCGTTAAGAGAGGAAATATAGAGGTTGCAAAGATCGCATTGGAAGACAACCTAGCAGATCCATTTACGAAGGGTCTGCCTCAGAATACATTCGACAGACATGTGGAAGGAATGGGTGTCAAGTGCGTTGCTAATCTGCTTTGAGTATAAGTGGGAGAGATATTGTTAAGTTCATGTTGGTGACATTAGATTTCACAAACAACATGAGATATGATGTACTATACTTAAAAGAAGACTTTGAGTATAAGTGAGAGATTGTTGGGGTTATACTGGAAAGTATGCTTTTACTTTCTATAACGAAACTGAATTTTTCACTTATTTACTGAAAATAAATCTTTTATCACTATAACTTTTAAATATGATTGAATGTTATACATATTTATTGCATAACTGTTCAATATTAGTACAAGTTACATTGTAGTTAATGTGGTGATACCAGATCACAGAAGATCACATTAACAGTTCCTTGTAAATAAGTACAAATTCACAACCTAGGTGGAAATGAACAATCCATTGGTAAAAGATTGATGTGTAAGGCTCAGATTGACTTGTCTTGACAAAGAGATTACACTAGTGCATTCTGATGCGCTGAAGAGGACCTACAGAGAGGATAAATTATTTTGTACTGACTTACGGGAGGAAGAGTTAGACCTCAGTGGTTGTTGATTTCTTAATCTCTATCCCTTAAATATGATCGTGTGTAATTAATATTTATTGCTTTGATTTACGTTGGGTAGAGAATCAATGTGATTCAATACTTTGTATTTTGAGCAATATTATTAGTTACATGACAATTGTTAAGATTTAATATAGAGAATCGTGTGCAAGGAGAGTCTTGTTTTATTTGTCTCATTGGTGGGCTCAGAAGTTTTATCATACCAAATCTTGCAAGAGAAATTAGTTTTTGGTATGGATTATAATGTAGAGTTGTCCTTACCGCAAGGAAAAATATATTAATTAATATAAAGCTTTTCAGTGGCTTAAATTAATTGATGGATTAGATAATTTTAAACACGAGAAATAATAATCGGGAGCCATATTACTGTAATATGGGTTAAGAGGAATAGTGCAATATTAATTTTATAGTGGAATAAATTAATATTAATGGACTAAATAATATTTTGGCTCAATATTGATAATTCAGAGCTCATTGGGAGGTCCAATCTTAATTCTGTTAAAGGCTCCTCAAGTAGCCCAATATAAATCCAATTACAAAAAAGATGATTAAAATAAAAGAAATATTTGTTGCCTATTTTTTCCTATTATTTTCGAAATATATGGAAAAAGAAGAGGAAAGATTTTCTTAATTTTCTTGAAAATAATTTATGGAGAAATATAAGTATTCTTGAAATACAAAATTATCTCATAAATTCAAGAAATCCAAATCTTGATTCTTTTTCCTTGTTTTTTTTCAAAAATTGATTATAATAAAGAGGAGATTTTGTTGGGAGTTATTTATGGAATATAGATGTGATACCCTAGCGTCTCACTACTCATTGGCTTATATACTTAGGATGTGTTTTGAAACATTTAAAAACAACTTCTATAAGCACTTATTTTCAAAAGCTGTGAGAGATAGCTTTGAAAATAAGTACTTCTAGAAGTTGTTTTTAGGGTGTGATTTGAAATGCTTAAAACAGCTTCTAGAAGCACTTATTTTTAAAAGCTGTGAGAATGAGCTTTGAAAATAAGTGCTTCTAGAAATTGTTTTAAGTGTTTCAAAATACGTCCACCCTTAATGTTTTATGTGTATTCCATAGTACTTAAATAAGTGATATTTGTGCTTTTATATTATTTATCTTGCATCTAAATTATTTGTAAACATTAAATTACTCTATACATTTTCCAATTTAACTACGAGAAAATCCTTTTATAATTTTTGGGCTTTATTAAAATTTAGGTGTCTCTCATAAATAATTTAATGTTTCATGATTTTAGTTGTAGAGAATAATAGCATAAATATATCCATAAAATTAGCTAATGGTCTTATATATAGACTAGTCTGGGTACACCTCAATTCCTGAGGTGTTTGCCCTGACCTTTTGTAATTTATTTTTATAATTAGTAGTATTAACATGTGAGGTGTTTATCTAGACCATTTGCAATTTATTTGTATAATTAATAGTATTAACATGTGCAGGGAACACCAAGGGTGGTATGTATAATTATCTCATAATACCATCTTGCAATGAACAACATTTACCATTTTGAACGTCCCAAAGCTGGAAACCTTAATGATCATGAGTATGAAGAACATTCATTGTTTAAAAAGGGTTGAGAAAATAGTAAATCAAATGTATCATGATTTTACAAGATTTAAGGGGTGACATGACTTAAGTAACTGAAGCAAATAAATGCCCTGTTTTTAACATCTGAACAACTAAATGCCCTGTTTTTACATCTGAAACAAGTAAATGCACCAAAGAAATTTCTTTAAACAAGAAAAAATAGAATTACAATCATTAAACAAACACACAAAAAGATAAGCACCAAAGCCTTCTATAAGAGTTTGTGTCCAAAGTATTATACAATATGCAGGCACTCCGTTTGCAGCTTTGTTCTTACCGTGTTGATCAAATATACACATATTTGGCTGTATTATGCCGGAATGGGAGTTACTGTGTTGCCTAATATGCAGCAACTAATCAAAGTGGGGTAAAGTGATAGAAAAAGAACACTCTTTGAGATTATATGAAAAATGTAACAGTTTGTTTTGTTTCTTCTACATTTGAATTTCTTTTCAGAAGCAGTCAACAGCTCAATAGTTCTAACACATCTCAATTTAATTCCAATTCTTTTCTATTTTTTTACAAAGAATGGTTGAGTAATCCAAAATAGTAAAGTTAACCATCTTTTCTTTTCAAATCCAAGTAAAGAGTGAAATGCATTTTCCAATTGGTCCCAAGCATATTTTATGGATGAGAAATAACAAATTAATATCCAAATCTGACAAAAGACAGGACATTATATCATTGCAGGGAAATACAAGATGAAAGGAAACACAAACCTGGAATTCCGGAAGTGAGATAACTATTGATTTGCAAAGTAGTATCAAAGTAGATCTAGGAAAAAAATCACAAAATCAATAAACAAAATAGACTTTTAAAATACCATAAATAACTTATAAGAAATGCTTATGGCTGAAAAACCCCGATGAAGATTAAAATTAAACAAAACCCAGAAAACGCCAGAAACTAAAGAACTGAATTAGGAGAAACAGCGAAATTCGAGAGGCACTTCATGTAGTGTCCTCATCATGACACTTCTTAGGCTAATTTTCAACATCAAGTCATTTTCAAGCTCGGGCACTTTGTAACCAACAGCTCCAATTCCCCTAAGCATAACAAGTCATTAGATGATTCATAATATCAAAAGTTGAAAATGTTTATGGAATCTCACTGAAAATCGTCTGTAACTTTTGGTTGGACTGGTTTCCCAACACTACAGAAATTATTTGGCTTAGAAGATTTCTATTTATTTTGAAACCCTCTATAGTTTCTTCGCACTCAAAAAGTTCTCAAGTTCTTTTTAGTTTGTATGCATCCCGCCCTATTCAAGACTTGTCTTATTATGCTATGTAGGTCCCGAACGGGTTTCAGTGAGGGTTGAAGTCTAAAGGGGAGGGGTGAATAGACTTCAAAAACTTTTTAGTGGATCAGGTGTGATTTGCAAGTATGCCTGATCAGAGTGCGATGAGGATCAGTTTGGACTGATATCCGACTTACTGATCTGGCAGGCAGATCAGTTCGGCGTCTATCAGTTTAACTGATGGTGCGGAAGATTAGTTAACCCGTGTGAAAATCAATTTTACTCAAATAAAGATTCTGACCAATCTGGTTTGAATCAGATAACTAAAGTGTTAAACTGATCAGATCAGTAGCTTGATGTTAATCTGATCCTGGTACAAAATATGCATGTAGATAACAAGAGTAGTGTGCAAGTATGTGTAAAGCAGATTAAAGGCACACAAATTTATAGTGGTTCGGACAACTTGTCCTACGTCCGCTCTTCCCTATCAGCAGGGGCACCAACTTAACCAACAAAACTTAGTTTAATGTGTTAGTCCAACACAGTACAACCAACAGATGTTTTATGAGTTCTCACTCAACCAATCCCAGAAATCTAATCTAGAAACCCTAGATAGAAATCCTGCTATAACAAACTTAACCTAACAGTGTTTGGGTATAAGATTTGTTTTGTTCCAACTGGAATACTATCCTATCTCCTAAGTAGCCTAAAACTTGAGGATAAGTATTCTTTCTAAGAACTAAGGGATGAACACTTAAGGATAAATCTTCGATTTGGTGTTCTTTGTGCGGAAATTGCTTGTGCTTGAGCTTGATGATAATTTCCGTAACCTTACTATGAAGATTTGATCCCTTATTTATAGGCACGAAATCGAACTAGCCGTTGGAGAGCAATTCGAATTTCGATCTATTTTAAGTAGGTCTGCAGACGGATTTGACGTGCTTCAGGGGTGGCCTGGCCGAAAGCATGCAAGCTTGTCCTTTCTAGCCGTTGACACTGAACCACTTTTCTGCAGACTTTCAGTACTCCGTACGTGCGTTGTCATCTTCTCATTGGTTATCAAGTACGAAGCAACAAGGTTGACATTCTTCTTGTCATAAAACATTCCTCGTACTGGATAACATGGAAGTAGTTATCTAATGGAGCTGACACAGATCAGTTGACCACTGATCTGTATACCTGATTTAGGTCATCTGTTCGTAGGTTATCTTAGCACAACTTACTGACCTTTCCTTGTAGTCATCATATGTAGGTCTTCTGGATGGTCTTCTGTCTTGAACTCTTCTGCATATCTGCTTCTTGGCTTATCTGTTTCGATCATCAGATCTTCAGCATATCTGATCTTCAAGACTTAACCTACATATTGAGTTCCCCCTCAATATGTGACCTAACTGTTACATCAACTGTCTATACATTTCAGCTGTTCATCTTATTTGCTATTCTATATCATCAGTCAGCTAACAGGTTGACTGGTCCTATTACATTATCTGTTTTGGAACTTCCATCGAAACTACAAATTTCCCAACATTTTTTCCCTTTTTGATGGAACCAAAACAGTTAATCAGAAAAATAGATAATTAAAAGTAAACAACAGATAACAGCATACAGTTCAGAAGAAAATGAAAGGTTGTCTTAGAATCAGAAAAGGATAGGATATTTTATTAGAATTGATGCATGATTACATAGTACAACAAAAATACCTATCGTCTGATCCTAATCGTCTTCTGATCTTCTTAAGAGCAATACTGAATTTTTTGAAGATCTGGAGGAATGCTGAAAACTTTGTTCATCCTTCCCATCATGGCAGCCAAGCGATCATTTTCTATGATTCCACCTAACTTGGCGAAGTCATAATATAACTTCTTAAATCGCACAGGATCAAGTGATTTGTCTGCTTGGAGAGGTGGAGTGATGATCTCGAATGGAGGTGCCTCAGGGATCAGTCCCATCTTTTCTCCTTCAAGCATAGCAATATCATACATCTGAGGATGCTTTATTTCAAGCCAATTCCTGAACTCAGCATTGAGTTCTCCCTGATTAGATGAGATAGGAATCTTCTCCAGCACATAGACATCAATCAGCCACTCTCCTCTGATTCTGTCCCATTCCGGCAGCAAATCCTTCCTTAGGCAAAGAATGTCCTTAATTGGGATATTCAAGGCTTTCTCCTCCAAGATAACATCCTTATATGCCGCATGCTTCTTCTTCCGCCTTCGGATATACCTTGTATGAAGGCCTTTGCTGTCCTCCAACTTCTTCTTCCTTTCAGCTGCTTCAATCACAGCTCTTCTTGCCTTCCTCTCTTCCTCCTCAGCTGCAGACAACTGAGTCCTTGATCTGGCCTGCCTTGGAAGTTGAGATACTTCAACAGCTTGTCTACCTCTCTTCTTCGCCTTCAGCTGAGCCTCTGCCTCAGCAGTTTCTTCCTCAGCTAGCTTCTTCACCAATTCAAGACTCTTGGATTGATCTTCTGCCTCAAGTCTTGTCTGAAGAGAAGAAGAGAAGTCTTCTAGCTTGTCCACTCTCTGGACCACATCAAATAAAGCATCTTTCTGTTCAGAGAGATTCTTGGCTTGAGCTGAGAGGGCTTCTCCATGCTGTTCAACTGTTTGATAGAGTTCCACCAGTTCGGTGTCAGGTATGCTCTCAGTTGATATCACTTTTTCTGGCATGGCAGTCAGAGCTGGTGCAGAAGGAGCAGGTCCAGATGATGGCATAGATGGTATCATCTGCATCTGCATCTGTTTTTCCTTCTCCTCTTCCCTCTTTTTGGTTGCATCAAAGAGGGTAGATAGGCGTGCATTCAAAGCAAGGAACTGTTGTCTTAGTTCATCTTTCACCACTTCGACTGCCAATGGAGTGATATGCACCGTGGAAGAGGTAGGTTCAGGCCCAAGTAGTCTGTTCAGCACTTCCTCAATCATTTTCCCAGCACTCTTAATAGCAGCATCAAACCTTTTCTAGCCCAAGTCGATGGAAGTGTTTGTTTTCTATAAAGAATTCCAAACACTTTCAACGAGTGTTATCAAGTCAGACAACATGGACGCCTGTAAATTTATCTTCTCAGAAACTGGATTAGTATGTCTTATTACTGATTCGGTGATAGAGACATGGAGATGTAAAATCTTGTTCACCGTCAGCTGTCTTCTGCTTCCACCAGAGCCTGCTGCTCTTCTCTGAACTTGGTCATCAGATCAGTTATCAGGCTTGCAAGTTTCGCCTCAATTGATGACATTACCCTATCTTGAATCTTTGATGAAAACTGCTCAAGGGTTTTGTCATCAATGACAACTGTCTGGCCAGATGTTGAAGCCTCCCCAAGTTGGGTCACATCTGTAGCACCCACGCCTGGTGCATCGGCAGCTCGCTCAGCTTCCTCCCCTGCCTGATCAAATCCTTCATCCTCCTGTATCAACCTTTCTTCATCGCGGGCAACCCCAAAATGTTCAAAGATAAGCCATCTGATATCGTCATCAGACGCCAACTCAACAGCACTTTCAATACCCACCATTTCAAGATATCTTCCTTCCAAGTCAACAAAATAGTTTAGATCCCAGTGGTTCCATGAGAATTAGAAATTCTTCTATTCTTTTCAATCTAATCTCTCTCCAGAAGATAATTTCTTCCACCTTCTGCTGAATCCTGAGGTGGTTAACCAGATCCGGACAAATGTGTAACAGATAAGCCTTTATATGTTGCATTAAGATATAGATTGCCGGTTCTTCTTCTTCAGGGGATCCCAGCTGGATCTTCTTGTTGAATGGATTGTGAGAGATGGAGACAAACTGTTCAGTTGTGTTCACAGGTTCCTCCTCAGCTGGTTCTGCGGTTTGAACATCGGAAGTTTGTTGGGTTGACTCGGGTTCGGGATGACGTGAAGTTGGGAGACCAGTAGGAGTGGGAGACAAGGACTTTGGTGAAGGTGATTTTGAAGTAGGAGTGGGTGATATCTCTTTCTTAAAAATTGTGCTGAGGGGCACAGAATCAGATGGTGATTCTACCCCTGATGGTTCAGCATCAGCTTCTTTCTCTGTTTCACCCTCGTCTTTCCTTCAACCAACAATTCTTCCTGGACTACCTCTCTGCTTGCACTGGTAGTCTTCTCAGAACTGGCACCAACTTTCACATCTGAGTCCACCTGAATCAGCTCGGTCTCTCTCATCTGTTCAGGCTCGACTGTCTCCGGTGTAGGTTCAGATGATTCCACAGTTGCCTTCTTCAGGATCGAGGTTATCTTCTTCTGTTTCTTTTCTGCTCCCTCCGGCTTCTTGGCCAGCGCTTTTCTTTTCATCGTTGTCGGAGCAATCTGGGTTTCAGATGATTCCAAATCCTTGGACCCCTTGCCTTCTCCTCTTGCCTTGGGCACATACGGCGTAGGATCGTCATCAGATTGCCTAGCAATTTGTTCATCTTTCCCCAATATGGCCTTAAACTTTGTCAAATAGACTTTCTTCCCTTCCTCATTCCAGTCAAAGTTATTTGGCAACTTGTCTGACAACAGAATGGACACTTTGTGGATGTGTGAGCATTTCAAGGCCAGATAAACCTCATTTCTTTCGTTCAGTTTAAACTTGTCCGTTTCTTTCAGCAATCTTGACTTGAATAATCCAGCCCAGTCCAGATTTCCTGCCTTGCTAATTGTCACAGTCATCAAATTCTGCTTCACATCGGTAAGAGCATCTAAACTGTGTTTGATACACAGAATCACCTTGGATACTATTTTGAACAGAAGTCGATACTTTCGTCTGAGAAAAGGTGCTTTGACATTGAAAACTTGCTCGTATGCTGGTCTAAATAGGACTTCCTTTAGATATGTTTTGTCATCAACACCCGTAGTGAAGGTGGTTGGATCAACGGTTCCTGTTCGTAGTCCGAAGATTCGGGATAGATCGTAATCTGTTATGAGAATGTCACGGAAGATTTCAACCGGCCTTCACCATCCATCTCTAGTTGTATAAAAACTCAAGTGCTTCATATGTATGTACAATATCTAGATGTCTATAGCAGAATTGTTCAAGCCCAACAGCACGGAGACAATCCAATATTTCCCTTGATTCAGCATCCGTCGTTGTGTTGAATATGATGTATTTCTCATCGACAATGTCCTTCTTCATCGTCAGGAAATTACACATCTTTTTACCCTGTCCTAGATTTACTGTTAATTGTGCCATTTCTACATCAAAAGGCCAATATTGGTGAGGATTCTGAGTAATTTATATACTAACACCATTAATAAGAAACCCCAAATCAACAATTAAACCACCATTTTGCATAAGAATCTCATGATAGTCATATAAGCAAATTACACAAAAAAATTTACAGTGTCATAGATATAACAAATATATCAGTGAGAGATCATTTTTGCAAAATCTATCGTAAGCAGTTATAACAGCAATATTCACATAATATCATATGATAAACATTTTTAAATTACCACAAATCAATTCATAAGATGGAGAACTTTGAAATAATTGATTTAAGTTTTTTTAGACAGAGAGTTTTGCACCGTGTATTTTTAGAGAATTTTGGTAATGAAAGTGTGAAGTTAAAAGGCTTTAGGGTTTATAAGGTGTGAGGGAAAAATTGTTTTACCGTGAATTGTTTTACACAGATTCCCACAAATACTTGAGTATTCGTGTTTTGAAATGAACGGCTTAGATTAAGCGGTCGTAAAATAAAATAATTGTGTGGTCAAGAAAATTTACTGAAAGTATTTTGGACGCGAAAATACACATTAAAAGCTAATAAATACAAAACCCCATGTCCGCATTTAATGCTTGCAGAGCTTGCGTCATAAAGTAAGGTAAACAGTAATCATTAAATAAAAGTAGATAAGCTTAGATAAAGTAAACAGAAAAAGTATCTGACTGGTTGATGTTGTAATCAACCAGTTACCAGTTGTATCTGATCCAACTCTTCTGATTTGTTGAACTTACTGTGTAGCCTATACCTTAGTAAATTTTCCCCAGAATGTTTTTATCCCACATATCAGATTACTTCTGACCCAAAAACCCTTAGTCAGTTGAAGTTCCCCCTTCATTTGACATTCCTTTCTGATCAGTTCCCAACTGATCTCTTCTGATCATATGAAGTTCTCTTTTCATCTGACCATCTTACTTGTTCAGTCTCTTAACCAACTGGTGTTTGATACTAATCCACCAAAGTAATCTGGTGCATCTTCTCCTAAGTCCAGTAAACCTAGCTCGTTGCATAGTTCTCTGAATCTGACTTCAGCTAGTGGTTTGGTTAAAATATCAGTTCTTTGCTTATCAGTATGAATCTTTTCCATTCTAATGTTCTTCTTTTCTGCATGGTTTGGAAAAAGTGGTGTCTGATGTCCACATGCTTGCATCTTGTGTGCAGAACTGGGTTCTGTGTGATAGCAATCGCACTATTACTGTCATAGAAGATGGGCACATTAGTAGCAATTATGTTGTAATCCCTCAGCTGCTGACAAAGCCAGAGCAGTTGGGAGCAACAGCTACCAGCAGCCATATATTCTACTTCAGTAGTAGATGAGGCAACAGATGTTTGCTTCTTAGAAAACCAAGAGACCAGCTTGCTTCCCAAAAACTGACAAGTACCTGATGTACATTTCCTATCTATCCTACATCCTCTATAATCAGAATCGGAGTACCCACTAAGCTCTAGATTATCATCTGCTGGATACCATAAACCTAAGTTTATAGTACCCTTCAGATACTTCAGAATCCGCTTAGCTGCTTCCAGGTGGCTTTGTTTGGGATTAGCCTGAAATCTGGCACATACACCTACTGCAAAAGTTATATCTAGTCTGCTTGCAGTCAGGTATAATAATGATCCAATGAAAGCCCTATACTCTTTCTGATTAGTTTTCTTACCACTTTCATCTGGGTCCATCTTAAATGCAGTCAACATTGGAATCCAGGCTTCTTTGCAATTCTGAACTCCATACTTAGCCAATAAATTCCTTGTATACTTTGCCTAACAGATGAATATCCCGGTGTGAGCCTGCTTGACTTGAAGACCTGGAAAGTAGCTCATTTGACCCATCATGGACATCTCAAATTTCCCTTGCATCAGCTTATTGAATTTCTCACATAGCTTCTGATTGGGAGAACCAAATATAATGTCGTCCACATAGATCTGAACCATGAGAATGTCTTCTCCATCTTCTATTCTGAACAAGGTCCGGTCAATCAAGCCCTTGGTGAATCCATTCTCTATCAAGAACTGGGATAGTTTATCATACCAAGCTCTTGGAGCCTGTTTCAGTCCATAAAGAGCTTTTTTTAAACGGTACACTTGGTTGCTCATTTCAAAGCCAGGAGGTTGTTCAACATAAACTTCCTCCGCTAGTACCCCGTTTAAAAATGCACTCTTTACATCCATCTGATACACAGAAAATCCCCTATGAGTTGCATAAGTCAGAAACAGCTGAATGGCTTCCAGACGAGCGACTGGTGCAAAGGTTTCATCATAATCAATCCCTTCTGATTGTGAATATCCCTTAGAAACAAGTCTTGCCTTATTTCTGGTTATTACATTGTGCTCATCCTTCTTGTTCTTGAACACCCACTTCGTGCCAATCACATCTCGGTGAGTTGGTCTGACTACAAGTTCCCAAACTTGATTCCTCGCAAACTATTCCAGTTCTTCTTACATGGCTAGAATCCAGCTTGCATCAGATAGAGCTTCTTCAACAGTGAGTGGTTCCTTCAAAGACAGATAACAAAAATACATTGCACTTTCACCAATCTGATGTCTAGTTTTGACTCTATCAGACGGGTCTCCGATAATCAGATCAGTTGGATGACTGGTTATTCAGGTCCTTCTGTCCTGATTGTCATCTGTTTGGAGAATATCATCCTCTTCTGATAAAGATTCATCACTAGAGACTGAGAGAGGTAGTTGAGTAGGATCCACTTGGCATGAACATATCTCAGCTGATGTTGGACTCATCATGTGCTGAAGTCTGTCCGCCGAAGCATCAGGTGTTCCCCCTAAACCAGATGGTTCAGTCGTTACTGTCTCAGCTGTACCAGCTTCTTCACTGACAGTTGTACGTACCTTGGGGTCTGACTGACCTGGTGAATTGTCAAGGTCAAAGTTAGGAACATATACAGTAACGTATTTTGTGTTGTGAGATGAATTTAATAAAGATTTTGGTTAGATCCCAAAACCCCTGAGTATGACATGTTTCAGGACAATCTTGATAGTATAGGATCAGGTTTCAAATTGTTGTTAAGATTCAGGATTATCTACACCATGTATAGTCAGCAGATATAGTTCAGGATAGTTTAGGTTTCAGAATTGGTCTGAAGATCTCAGAAGATTCTTGAAGACCAAAACATACTGAAGACCGAAATCATACTGAAAGATCAGTAGAGCTTGAAGACTGGAAGATCCTGAAGACCAGAAGATCCTGAAGATCAGAAGACCCTGAAGATTCTTGTGTACTGAACTAAAAGACCCTGAACATAACACTTCGAGTTAAATAGTGTTTGTTCATTCTTAGTACATGCAAAGAGAATGTTATACATTTGTGGACACTAAGGAAGATATCAACTCAGTGTTGGTTGACTAAAAGAGCCATTTTTGTTGTCTCTGTTCAAAGGAAGATGTCGACCAATGAGGAGGCGACAACAGCGTACTTTACTGACACTGAAAGTGACATTTTCCTGAAAAATGTCAGCATAGATATTTGTCTTGTTCACAGAAATTGGTGATTGGCTGCTTGTCTGGATATTTCCTAAAGCATGCTAGGGCTCGTTCAAACCCTAACAAAGTCGTTCATCAATTACTCAAAGAAGAAACCCAAGATGTTATCTCTCCAACGGATAGTTTTTCAAAGGAAGACTTCTTGAGAGTTGCCTATAAATAACAGAGGCCTTGAACACTTCAAGGTTATGGGAAATCAAAGCAACTCACAGAGCTCATTCATATTCAAGCATTCTTGTGAAGCACTCGAAACCCTTAGAATTTCCCAAGTGTTTCATCTTTGAAGAGAGCTCATTTACTAAGCTTAGATTTAAGATCTTATCCAAAGCTTAGTTCGAGATATCCTAGCCTTTTACTTATGTTCTCATTGTAAAAGGATATCTCACCCTAGTTGGAAACCAACCAAAACCCAAACCCTTTGATTAGGAAGTTTGTGTGTGTAGTAGTTGGAAGTGAGAGTTGTAAAGAGTAAGTAAGCTGTTGTGTTCAGTCTGAAAACTCTAGAGAAGAAGTTAGTAAGCTGATTGTTCAGTCTGAACGCTTGTGTGTGTATTGAGTTAGTAAGCTGCAGTAGTTCAGCCTGAAAACTCGTAGTAGAAAGTTAGTAAGCTGCTGAGTTCAGTCTGAAAGCTTGAGGTAGTCGAAGTAGTGTGTTAAGGAATTTCTCTGAAGATCAGGGAGAGTGGACGTAGGAGCTTGAGCCTCTGAACCACTATAACTTGCTGTGTTATTTGCTTTCTGCTTTGCATTAGTACTTGTTACATATTTCACTGAAAGCATTTCTGATATTCAGTTGGAATCAATCCACTGAGCTTACATTAAATTGATCACAGCCTTAACCACTGTTTCATTAAAGAAAGATTTTCAGCAAAGTAAAACGAGTATAAACTTAGGTCCTACACTTTCAGCACTCTAGATAAGCTAGTATAGATAGTTGTCAAACTGATAAACTCTCCTGAGTAGTCAGTTAAGATTATTATCTACTCCAAGCTTATTTGGACTCTGTTGTAGAAACTCAGGATCAGTTGAGCTAATCTGAAGTCACTGAAATCCGCTCAGTGTTGTTGTCTCAGTAGACTTTGACTCAGGCAATTTGTGCTTCTCAGGACCGAAACTCAGGATAACCTAACTCACTGATTTCAGTAAAGTTTTAAAAGTTGAAAAATCACTACACGTGTATTCCCCGCCCCATACACGTGTGAGACTCGTTTACACCGGGACCAACAAGTGGTATCAGAGCAATGGTTCTAACTGACCACTTGCTTTGGTAGCCATAGTCTTGTTTGCTTAGAGACTTTGGTGGTCTACTGAATAGATCTTACTGCTGATATCTTACAATGCCATTTCATCATGCCTTCTAAGAAGCTACCTATGTTCTCAGTTGAGAATTATTATCTATGGAGATTGAGAATGCTGGCACACTTGTACTCTAAACATGAAAGAATGTGGAGAGTTGTGTCTTAAGGACCTTTTGAGTATAAGGTTGTTAATCCTAGATCCACTGATGCTGAAAAAGATGATCCAAGGGATGAATTTCCCAAAACTGGTGACCAGCTTACTCCTAAGGAGAGAAAATTGGTTAACTTGGATTATATTGCTAAAGATACTCTATATAGCACTATTGATAATGGTGTTATGGGAATGATTTCTCACTGTGAAACTGCCAAAGACATTTGGGACACACTTGCTATAATGTGTCAAGGCACTGATCATATCAAAGAAAACAAACTATCTGTGGCTATTGCCAAATTTGATAGTTTTGAAATGGAAGATGGTGAATCTATTGAAAGACTTGAAGTCAGATTCACTAGCATTATGAATGATCTAAGTGCTCTTGGGAAAAAATATCCCAAAAGAGAAATTGCTCTGAAAATTCTTAGAGGACTGTCTAAGAAATGGGATATTCATGTTGTTGTGATTGAAAACACCAAAGATATTGCTTCTATGCTATATCAACAGGTTTTCTCTGAGTTGAAAGCATATGAGTTTGTAATTGATAAGAAAACTGACAACAAAGATGATACTTCATCTAACAAAAATGTGGCTTTCAAAGCACAAGGTAAAATCTGTAATTCTAAAGAACCTGAGACCTCATCTAACAAAGTGCAGGATGAAAAAGATGAGACAATTGCCTTAATGGCAAGAAGGTTTGAGAAAATGAACCACAGATTTGGAAAGTATAAGAAGTATTATAAAAATACCAGGTACAGGAACAGGAACAACTCAGAAGCTGAAGAAAAGTCTACTGAGAAGAAGAAGGACTACAAAGTTGAAGGATCTTCATCTAGAAAGAAGGACTACAAATCCAAAGAAGACAATGATCAGGATGATGATACCAACAGATGCTACAACTGCAAGAAGAAAGGACACTTCCAGTATGACTGCCCTAAGTTGAGTTCCAAAGAAAGAAAGGATAGGCAAGCCAAGAGAGACAAGAAGTATTCCAGCAAGAAGGCAATGGTTGCTGATGAAGAACATTCTGGAGAAGGATCTAGCTCTTCAGAAGAAATGTTCTCAGATAGTGATAGTGATGATGTCTGCCTTGTTGCTATTGAGGAGGTAAATTCTTCTATCTTTGTTGCTGCTCCTACACAAGCACCTGAGTTATCAAGTTCATTTGTAACCAGTAATTTTAACATGATGGGTTCTTTTGAGAATCTAATGAAGGACTATTCTGTGTTACAAGAACTGTTCATAGAAACTCAAGAAATGAATGAAGTACTGACTGCTGAGAATCTAAAGTGGAAAAACTCTAATGCTGCTGAGATCACTTCTCAATTTATGGGAGTAACTGATGAACTTGATGTTCTAAAAGTACAACTCTCAGAGAAAGAGAAGGTGGTAGAGGCCCTGAAAGGAAAGTTAGAGAAATCCACTGAAGAAAATCAGCTTATCAGAACTGAGTTCAATGACCTCTTTGAGAAACATGAAACTCTAAAGAAAAGTGAGGATAGCTTGCAGAAAAAGTTAGCTATATTGAATTCTGCATCTAAAGCAATAGATGAAATTCAGAGTTATCAAAGACCTGCAACTATAAAAGTTGGATTAGGATATATTCCAGGGGGAACCTCACATGATCTTCTGAATGTTGCTTCTACAAGTAGCACCAAGACTGTCTTTGTTAAACTTGTGGTTAGTACTGATCTTCTTATTGAAGAACAGTCTCGTGTTTTGGACAAGGGTAAAGGACCTATGGTTTCAGAGAATCTGAAAGTTCATGAAAGAAAGCCCAAACCTCAGGAAAAGGCTAGAAAACCTGAACAATCAATAGGAAATCCTCAGGCCAGTACTTCTAAGCCTCGGGCTAAGAATACTAACCTGAAGAAATCTGTCCTGAACCATCAGAGGAGTCCTCAGAAGAGAAACACTCAGTAGAGAAATTCTCAGAAGAGGAGACCAAGTCCTCAGGATACTGAAAGACCCCAATTTCAGTACAGGCAACCTAAAGCCCACTTGCCTAAGGGTAAAGGTTTTCTGAACCCAAGTCAGCAGAGACAGAGATCAGCTGCACCAAAGCCAAAGCAATGGAACAAAAGGCCTGAACCCAAGAAGAATTCAAAGGCTCATGTTCATGCTAAGGCTGGCACTCATACACAGGATACTTCCAAGGCACCTAGAGTGGTGAATGTGTATGTAGATGTTTATAGAAGACAAATCAGCCACTCTAAATTCATTAGAGTTATCAAGCAGATTTGGGTTCCAAAAGGTACAGCTAACCTAGTATGACCCTATACCAAATGGGTACCTAAGGCCTAATTGGTTTTGTAGGTGAAGGATAAGGGCACTAAGTTGAATGAAGAAAACATAGCCCTGATGAGTGGAACTGAAGTTGCACCTGCTGCATGGTACTTGGACAGTGGATGCTCAAGGCATATGACAGGATACAAATATTTGCTCACTGACTATGTTGAACAGAAAAGGCCCTCAGATAACATTTGGAGATAATTCCAAAGGACAGACAGAAGGATATGGAACTCTTGAAATTGATACCGTTCATATCCATGGTGTATCATATGTGTCTGGTTTAAAGCATAACTTTCTTTCCATTAGTCAATTCTGTGATAAAGGATTCAGTGTTGAATTCTAAAAAAACTTGTGCTATGTGAAAGATAATGTTTCACAAGTATTACTGACTGGTACTAGAAAAGGAAATGTGTATCTTGTTGATTGGAGACTTACTCCTATGGATACATGTTTAATGGCCAAAAAGACTATTGAAACCAGTTGGTTATGGCACAAAAGACTGAACCATTTGAACTTCAAAACTCAGAATAAACTTGCAAGATTAGCACTTGTAAGGGGTTTACCTAATGAAGTGTTCAGTAAAGATCATGTTTGTGATGCTTGTCAGAAAGGCAAATAGATTAGAGCATCATTCAAAAGCAAAGTGGAAGTTTCTACTGATAGAATACTTCAACTGTTACATATGGATCTCTTTGGTCCAGTAACACCTGTGAGTACTAATGGTAGGAAATATACAGTGGTAGTAGTTGATGACTACTCAAGATATACATGGGTCATTTTCTTACTTAGTAAGAAAGAAACTCAAACCAAACTGCCAGAGTTACTAAAAAGACTCAGTACTGAAAAGAATCTGAGTGTGATCAAAATTAGATCAGACAAAGGCACTGAATTTATCAACCATATTATATCTGATTATTGTGCAGCAAATGGAATAACTCATGAAACATCAGCTGCAAGGACCCACAACAAAATGGTGTTGCTGAAAGGAGAAACTGGACTCTGAAAGAAGCTGCAAGAACAATGATTGCTGACATTCCTAAGAGATTTTGGGCTGAGGCAGTCAACACTGCATGCTACTCTCAGAACAGATCTATGCTGACCAAGAATCAAGGAAAAACTCCATATGAACTGTGGAATGAAAGGAAGACTCTTGTTTCTTTCTTTCGTGTGTTTGATTGTAAGTGTTTCATACACAATAATGGTAAAGATCAGTTGAAAACTTTTGATAGCAAAGCTGATGAAGGGATATTCCTAGGATATTCTGAAATTAGTAAAGCCTTCAGAGTTTACAACTGTAGAACTCTTATTGTGGAGGAAACACCTCATGTTGTTTTTGATGAATCTACTTGTGTTCATAAGAAAGAGGAAGTTGATCCAGGAGACTTGACAAAGAGGATCACCAGACTTAGCCTGAAGAAGAATGTCAAAACATCATCTGAGCCTGAAAAGAAGAAGTCAATCACTTACTATGAATGGAGTGAAACTGACTCAGAAAAAGAAGAGACTCAAGATGAAAATACTCAGGCTGGTGGTACTCAGGATGATAGCTCTCCACTGAAGGAAAGCCAACACACTGAAGTTGACCAATCTGAACAAACACCAATTCAGACTCAGGTATGTAATGCTGATAAGGATGTGGTCACAGCTGAGGTAATCTCTGAATCTATCAACCAATGGGGAACAAATGTCACTGACAATGTTCAAAATGATTTATCCCCTGAGGAAGAAGATTCACTCTTTCCTTTTGTGTTGTTCCCTGAGTTTAATGAATTACCTGAACCTAACATTTCTGATGTTGAGGATAATACTGAAGGGGGAACATACAGGAGAACATGGTTAGATAGTCACCCTACAAGTCAGATTGTGGGAGAACTATCTGAAGGAGTTAAAACAAGAAGGTTCCATGGAGAATGTGCTTTGTTCTGTTGCTTCCTATCTGAGAAAGAACCCATTGAGATTGAAGAAGCTCTTCAAGATTCCTTCTGGATCATGGCTATGCAAGAAGAGCTAAATCAGTTTGCTAGGAATGAAGTCTGGGAGTTAGTGGATAGACCTAAGAAGCACAATGTGATTGGAACTAAGTGGGTATTCAAGAATAAAAGAGATGAGAATAATGTCATTGTAAGAAACAAGGCAAGGCTAGTTGCACAAGGTTATTCCCAAGAAGAAGGCTTGGATTATGATGAAACATTTGCACCAGTTGCAAGACTAGAAGCCATTAGATTGTTTCTTGCATATGCTGCTCACATGAAATTTAAGGTATATCAGATGGATGTGAAAAGTGCATTTCTGAATGGTGTGCTTAAAGAAGAGGTTTATGTGGAACAACCTCCTGGCTTTTGTAAGAATGACCAAGTTTACAGGCTCAGGAAAGTCTTGTATAGTCTGAAGCAAGTACCCAGAGCATGGTATGATACTCTATCTCAATTTCTTACTGACCATGGTTTTACCAAAGGGACTGTTGATAGAACTTTATTCAGGATAGAAGATGGAAAAGATATCCTACTTGTTCAGATATATGTGGATGACATTATTTTTGGAACCCCAAATCATCAGTTGTGTGAGAAATTTTCTACAGTGATGAAAGGTAAGTTTGAGATGTCAATGATGGGGGAGATGAATTTCTTTCTAGGACTTCAGGTGAAACAGTCTGAAGAAGGAATTTTCATCAATCAGGCAAAGTATACCAGAGATCTAATTACCAAGTATGATATTCAGAACTGCAATACAGCTAGAATTCCCATGAATACTAACTACAAGATGGATCCTGATCCTGAAGGCAAATCCGTTAACCATACTGATTATAGAGTGATCATTGAATCATTGCTCTATCTAACAGCAAGTAGACCTGACATTACTTTTGTTGTTGGGATATGTGCAAGATACCAAACTAATCCTAAGACTAGTCACATGGAAGCTGCCAAGAAGATACTGAGATATCTAAAGGGCACAGTGAATAGAGGATTATGGTATCCAGCTGATGATAACCTTGAATTAATTGGTTATTCAGATGTTGATTATGGTGGTTGCAGAATTGACAGGAAGTCCACTTCAGGAACTTGTCAATTTCTTGGAAACAAGCTGATATCCTAGTTTTCTAAGAAGCAGACCTCAGTAGCAACTAGTACTACTGAAGCTGAATACATGACTGCAGGAAGTTGCTGTGCACAGATTCTTTGGCTAAGGCAACAATTGAGAGATTATAAAATTATGGCCAAAGAAGTTCCCATATTCTATGACAACAACAGTGCAATTGCAATATCTCAAAATGCTCTACTGCACACTAGATGTAAGCATGTGGATATCAGGCACCATTTCATTAGAGACCATGTTGAGAAGAAAGACATCAGGATGGAGAAAATTCATACTGATAAACAAAGAGCTGATATTCTTACTAAGCCTTTGGTTGAGTCAAAATTTCAGGAACTATCAGTTGAATTAGAGATGTTGGATCCAGGTGAGTAATTTATCCTGAAGAGAGAAGTTCTTCAGATGCATGAAGTTTTTTCAGTAAGAAAAACTCAGGACAAATACCACTCAGGATGGAAACTGAGAATCAGGATGGTTTTGTCACGGTCAGTGTTCAGTAAGACTTAAATATTCAATTAATCCTGAAACACACTTGGCACATGCATTTACTCACAAGCATTTATTTCAGTGAGTAATCATTTGAAATAAATACAAAAGACCTGAACTTTTAGCGGGAATGTTTGGAGAATTATTATTGGCTAAAGTTTTGGCAGAACACCAAGGGTTTACCTCGATTAAAGTGATACATCATTTTGTCACCCTATTTTGCTGCCATTAAAACTGCTTTTCTGCTTATTTGCTATTAATAGCAAATAAATCTTGAGACTATTACAACTCAAGATTAAATCTCTACCGTTCATCCAGATTCAATCTTAGCCATTGATCCATTTTGTGTGATCATATATAAACTACAATTTACTTCATTTACAAACATTTCTACAATCTGCCTTACTCAAAACACTCCAGAAATTTCATACACCCTAGAAATTTCAAGCCTTCATTTCTCCTAAACCTAACGATGGAGTTTCCAAGCTATGCCATGATTAAAAATCTTACAGAAACTGAGAAACCGTATTTCGAGCACGTTGTTGCAATGATCGACAACAAGACGACATTGATTGAAGAAGAAGCATTGAACCTGCTTCGAATGGTGCGATTGGATAAACTGGCGAGCAATATGCCAGAGTCAGAATTACCACAAGAGGTCTTGCAGTTTGTGGTGAATCTCAGAGAAGGAGATAATGGGTCTCTGGTCTCTCAACTTAGTTTCGGCACCAATGCGAAATCCAAAGCCGAAGAAATTTGTACGAGAGAGGTAAACTTATCACTTCAGAACATTAATACTGTTTTTGAATTAAGTGATAGAAGAGATGATCCAGCGGTTTATATGTCGGGACATGAACAAGAAATCTTGGATAGGTTTTCTACGTCCAGAGTAGAGTTGAGAGGGGCTTTAAACAAGAAGTGTTTAAAACTTGTCTATAGGGTGTTGATAGATATTGTAGCCAAGTGCTTGATGAGCACCTCTAGAAGTCTAGAACAGGTGAGTCGGAACAAGTTGAGACTCATGGCTGCAATAGAGGACTCACCTTCTCGAAGTTTTAACTGGCTAAAATTCTTGGTGGACTGCATATTGAGTCAGAGTCCAAAACTGAAATTTGCTAAAGGAGCATTAACAAAGAATGGGAAAGTTCTTTTTGGAACTAAAATCAGTTTTCTGATTGAGACATTGCCAAGAAAGAAGATGTACCTATTGTCCGGAACTCAATTCTCCCGGAATATGATCATGTTCAGAAAGCCAAAATCGCAGAAGAGGAGACAGGAAATTTTTGAGAGTCCAAGTTCTACAGCTCAGGATGAGCCTGAAGAGCAGGCTATCCAGAGTGAGCCTGAGGTGCAGATAGAGCATGTTGAAGTTGAAAGCTCAGAGTCTGAACAGGACAGACTTACTATTGCTGATATGAACAGAACCAAGGGCAAGAAGGTGGTGGAAAAGGCTGTAGAGAAGCCTGAGAAAAGGAAGAAGGCTCTGGAACATCTCAGAGTCAAGAGGGAGGTTGGTGAAAAGAAGAAAGCTCAGGAAGAGCAGAAGAGAAAGAAGCGCCTGAGGAATGCCAGTGAGATGGCTTCAGGAGAGAAATCTCCTTTGGATACACTTGTGAAGGCCGTTTCACAAGCTCCTGAAGCTGAAGCTGAAGCTACAAATATCCCTGAAGAAGATGTATTCACTGAAATCCTCACCACCAGCAATGGGGATGACAGAATTACCAGAGAAATCTTCACAGATTCCCAAATACCTGTTGAAGAAAGCCAAATACAGATCCCAACCACTCACCCCTCAGAGCCAAAAATCCCCATACCTTCAGAGCCAATCTCTAGCTCTGAAGAGGAGTCACCTGTTCCTGAACTCAGGAAAGGTGAAGCTGAAGAAAAGGAGTGGAGATTGAAGGCAGGAAGATTTGTGTTGGACAAATTTCCTGACCTTGCCAACTATCCTGACCTTCTGGATATGTTTGTAAGACTGAAAACGACAGTGCTAATAGTGAACCAATCTTTTGCCATGATGCTGAGGATAGGAAATTTCAGAGGAGAAGAATTCTGGGCAGAAGAGGTTGCTGAACTTGATGCCTTTTTAGGCTTAGGAAAGAAAAGACTGAGGATTAAGGCCAATGAGTTTGAAGAATTGGTGAAAAAGAAACTTGCTGAGAGGATGGAGAAGGATCAACCTGAGGGGACTTCTGAGACTCAGGACAAAGACAAGACTGATCAGGGTCCTGCTGAGGGTAGTCAAAAGTCTGTTGAGGCTGGAGCATCAGCTCAGGGGGAACTAGCTCAGGTCATTCCTGAACTTCAGTTGGTCACAATGTATGAGCCCCATCAAGAGCCAGCAGAGAAACCTACTGAGTCTGCTGAAGTAGGTCTTTAGACTGAAGCTGAAGGAGAGATGCCTATTCCACCTCAACCAGCTGTTGATTTCACACCCATCCTGGAGAAACTGACCAAGTTAGAGCCAATAATCGATCAAGTGGCATTGATCGAACCACTGGTGGATGAAGTGTCCAAAATTGCTGATGCACAAGTTTCTCAGGATGAAGCTATAAAAGCACTGAGCTCATCCATGGTAACATCAGATCAGGTAACTTTACTATCTTCTTCTTTCGATAGTAAAATTACTGCATTCAGTACAAAATTTGAGGATGTTACTAAGGAGATGAAGGATGAGTTGGAGAGACAGTTTGACTTGAGATCTAAAGCTCTTGAGGATTTCCTGAAATCCAAGACTGAAGAAATGATCAAGTCTGCTGTTGAGGAGATGAGCACCTCTTTGATGAAAAAGATGCAGGCAACATATGGTGGTCTTGCTGAAGACACTAGCACCTGCCTGAACGTACTAAAGAGGATTCAGGATGAGCATTTTCATGTGGCGGCAGAAGTAAGGTCCATTGGCAGGGAACAACTCCACATTGACAGAACCTTATCTGAGCTGATAGCCAATTATGATACCAAAAAGGGGGAAATCTATGACAAGCTTGCTGCCCTACCACCCCTGGAAAGGCAATCAGAACAATTTCCTGCTGAGATCCACAGAGGGAAGAGGAAAGAGGCTGAAGTTCTGATTCACCCTGAGGTTGCCATGGAAGTAATTGAACAAAGGGCAAAGAGGCAGAGGACTCAGGAATCAAGTAAGCAAGGAGAAGCTCATGCCATACTAAACCCTCAGAAGAAACCTACTGTTACATTTGTTGAGAAGCCACTGAAGACCAAAAAAGTTGGCTAAGCCTGCAAGTAAGAAGCCCACTCAGAGGAAGTTGGTTGTTGAATTTGAGGAAGATGTGGAAGAGGTTGCTCAGGAAGTTACTGAAAAGGATTCAGAATCAGAAATTGATGATCTCTTTAAAGAAGGTTTTGGTGAATATGATGTATCCACCAAGAGACTGAACTGGGATTGGCACAATGCTGTGAAGGCAATTGAGGCTGAGAAAAAGAGGAAAGCTGCCACCTCAGTGTCAGGATTAGAGATGACAAGGAAAGAAAGGGAGGAAGCTAAGAGAAAGCTTGGAGGCTTTCAAAGAATGGTCAGAAGGAGAAGAGGCACAAAACCAAGGAAGAGGTAGTGGCCACACATAGATAAATGGATGCCGATTGAGATGAATGGCAGATGGGAGACAACCAAGAGAGAATTTGTCTTCAACAATGACATTCTGTTGAACTGGTCTGAACCAAATGCTGATAGAGATGAAGCATTCATTGCCTACCTGCTGCAAAACTACACTGACATCTGCCAGAAATGGTTTGATATATTTGACACCTTGGGATACCAGCCAAAAGCTCCAGGACAGATCAAGTACCCTCCTCCAAGATACAAGAACGGAATGATTAACTATGATTTCATTCATGCTAACTTTTTGGATCAGGCTGAGTATCTGGGACTGACAGGAGATGATGCTGAGACTCTGCAGAAGAGAGAAGAACTGAAGATCAGATACTATGACCTTTTCAACCTGAAGCCACCAGCTGACACTACAAAAAAAAAATTAGATTTTAACACATTTTAAAATGATATAATAGAACACCTATCATAACACTTTGTCTATTCTCACATTGATTTTTTGTGTGGTCTATACTTGTGTGAAGTTAGGATAAATGAATTTTAACACACCGAAAAGTGTTAAGATTGGTTAAATTTTAACACACCTGGAGATGTTATAATTGATTAGATATTGACACACTCAAAAGTGTTAATAGAGGTTGGATTTTAACACACTTTTAATGTTAAGATAGGTTGGATATTAATACACTTTTGGTGTTAAAATAGATTGGATTTTAACACACTAAAAAGTGTTAAAATAAATTGGATATTAACACACCAAAAAATGTTAAGATAAGTTCAATATTAACACACTTTTTAGAGTTAAGATAATTTTAATATTAACACAATAAAAAATTGTGTAGAAATATTAAATATTAACACACTTAAAGATATTAAGAAATGTTCTATATAAACACAGAAAATGTCTATATAGATTGAATATAAACACACTTAATAATATTAAGATTTATTAATTTTAATTACAATTTCCTGTATGCTTAAAATAATTTTCGAATCAATTAATTTAATATAATTAATATTAATTTTTCTTTAACGTAAATGACTTTAAATATGAAAATAAATTTATTAAACTTAAATAATAGAAAACATGCATATTTCAACATGCAGAAATCAAGTACTCATGAACATTAAAAATCAAATGTACAATAAAGCAACAAATACAATAAACAAATTTAAAACGTGGCTAAAATTGCTAAAGAAGTACAAGAGTATCTCAAGAAGCTCTTTAAATCATAAGCTAATAACTTCTATTCAAGCTCTAAACTTTTGAACGTGATTCAGCAGATGTCACCTGTAAATAAAATAGTATATATAAGAATATAATTACGAAAAGCACTTGCAAAAAAAAAAAAAAAAAAAAGGTATTGAAACGCACCAAAGAGAATGGCCAAGCAACCATTCCCCCATACACATCTTCGAGTGTTCTAAAAAAATCATAAGGCCGAATCAGTTGTTCTTCAGGTTGAAGTACTACTTTGACATGTACTTGACACCAATTCTCTCCTAAAGCTTGTCCTCCCACTTGTGCATTTGGATCAGTGCTATGAAGACAACCTTTTGCCACTATTTTAGTTTGATCAAATACACTTTTCAAATTAACAGAGCCTCCAACCTGTAAACAATAGTTCAAAAATTTACATTGTCAAATAAGTTCCACAAAAGAAGTTCCACAAAACATGTCACATTATTATTATTAGCACATATACGAGATACACGACAATGTATTACTCATTTAGTAAACATAGCTTCTTAATTTCCAATTTCCAAACAAAGAAAAAATCCATATGAAAACTACATACTTTGTGAAATATTTCTTTCTTTACAGTAACCTGCGTTTATCTGTACTCTTTTGTTCGTATGTTTCCAGTTTTCGAATTTCCCTTTTATGGTCACCATTTCATGCCCGAAGAGAACTACTGAACTCGGGAAACAGGAGCAAAGCTTTGTCTCCGAGCAAAGTGCTTATCAAGATCTAAATTGTACAATCATATTCATGAATAAATTAACTAGCCCTGTCACTTTTCACATTAATTGAGAACTAGATAGTCATCGCCTAATCAAATCAGAACCAACAATTATTTCACCCACAATGACACTAAAGATATTTCCAGATTGGTGCACTACTGAAACCTTATTCGTTTTCAGTTGTTGGGTAGGTTTTGTTTACAGTTAAGAGTATAATATTAAAATAAAAGTTCAAGGAAAAAGTAAATTATACCCGAAAAGTTTGCTTCTTTAAAACTAGTCCAGGAAGACTCTCAGGCGATGTTGAACCTTGAGGCTGCTGTGAAATAAATCTTTGTTGTTGTGACTTTAGCTCAGCCATTTGATTTTTCAATTCAGAAATTTCTGATTGTTGCTCCAGCACTTTACGTTTGTACGAGTTGCGGTCAGGAACCTCCCCCCACACATCTGATGCAGGAACACCGCCGAACATACGAACATAGCCTGGTTTGTCTAAGCCAGTTACTTGAGCAAATATATCTTTTGGGCCAACAAAATCATTAAAGCCTTCAGGGAGTTGATTCGTCAGTTCTTTCATCGATTCCTATAGAGTGCCAAATAGTACGATCTTTTAGAGTATTTTCACAAGATAGTGTAGGATAAATACCTAATATAAATAGATATAAATATGTGGAGAATAAACATATATTAAATATTTTGATTATTTTGATCTAAACTTACCAAATACTTGGCAACTTCAATGGAGGGAGATTCATTAGCAGGAGTATAACACACTTCAAACATTTCAGAATGAAATGGGGCACGACCTTTTTTCTTTCTCTGAGAATAAATTTCTTTGTTGTAAATTATGTAGGACAAAAATTATTTATAACTAAAAAAAAATTCTTCGAAAAACAATCAAATAGCAAACAAAGTCAATTTTCTTGATTAGAAAAAAATGTCTACTACTTAATTAGAGATATACTGAATTACATGTGAACATGAAATTAGGAATTGAACAAAAATTCTGAACTGCATAATTTGGTTACCAATAATTAATCAAGTAAGAGTGAATAATTATTAACATACATAAGACTGAAAATAGAAGGTGCACTATGATACCATAATAGTCACAACAGTAGCACCTAAACCACTGTACAGCAATTAACGTGACCACTTGAACGGTGAACGGATAGACTAATCATTTCATCTCAATGCAAATGATCATAAACCATAAAAGTGCATCTGACTACTAATTAGAAAAAAACTCAATTTTTTTTACAATAACTATGTAAATGCATGATATACAGAATTCTTGTGTAGATGCTTTATAAAAATATTGGAGTTAGCAACAGTCTATCATTCTGGCCAAGAAGCAATACTCGATGCATTGGACTAACGAGTGATTCAAGCAGCTCGTGATAGCAACATAGTATCAGGAATCAGGATAAATAAAACTAATCCATATTCGGGAAAACAAAATATATAACAACACTGAAGTTTATTGAAGTACACAACCAATTATACATTATAAAGAAAAAAGTAAAATTTTAATCTAGAAGATAGTATATAACTTAAAGTAAATATAAAGAGTAGCTAAACTCACAAACTTTTCATGGATTTCTGCAAATGAATTCTTTCCAGTTCGCTGATCCAATTTCTTTTTTGATCTAGCATCTTTTTTTTGTTGACTTTGTGCCTAAATTGATGAAAATAATATTAGAAAGGTGAAAGGCAAATCAAATAAAGAAAAATATAAAGTACATTAATAATAAATATTTTGCATGGAATACTTCTACATCCTCTCTTTTCCAGTAATTGACAAGATTGACCCACTGATCCTCCGACACTCTTCCCTCCTTGTCATCAATTAAAAGCTCCACAGGTATATTAGGAATGAAACATCGTGCTTTCACAAAGGCCTTCCAACTTCTCCATTTGTCATTAATGGAATGAAGAATCCATTCTTCATCGCCATGTGTGATGTCAAATTTTTCCTGCATAGTTGCTTAGTTATACATAAAACTATTTCAAATGATATAAGTATGACACTAAACTTTATATATTACCTTGACTATCTTTATCATGTCACTTTTGTTCTCTTTTGACATCTTATGCCAATTTTCAACATCAATCGGACAATACTTACCATTCCTTGCAATAGTTCCTAGGAATTCAGTGAATGTGCTTTTATTTGCTCCTATGGGTCTTCCATAACGATCAAAATCAACATAAATGAGGGGTAAACTAGATGGTCGACCCCAAATCTTCAACATATATGTGGGACCTCTAACCTTTTGCTCTGCATTTCATCATTTAACATTATATTTTGAAATATATGAAACAAGCAGTACAAGTTTGAATTGAGGAAAACTAAAACCAAAAGAACGTCACCTATTTCTTCATCACGGCTTTCCGCATTTTCTACCTCATTGCTTCCATTTGAAATTTCATGCGTTCCTTGCTGTCTTGGCTGTTCATGCTGTGAATTTGACCACCTACCTATTTCGTCATTAGGCTCTAAGTCATTCACATGTTCTATCTGATCCGGTATTTGCTGATTATCCATAACTCCATGGGATACTTGTCTATCACATAACGTATTTGATTTGGCTGTATGATATTCCAGACAAAAAATAAAAATTAAATATGAGAGCAGCATACTATATAAATGTATCGCCTTAATGTAAAATTTTACTTGGGGGTTGTCGACTTGGCTCACTCGAAAGGCTGAAATTCCTTTGTTCATAAATTGGAGTTTTGTCAGCCATACCAACAAAGATGGTGTAACAAATTCAGTTGACAAGTCTACAAAATAAAAAAATGATAAGAATAATTAAATATAGACATAAGAAAATGTATAATTTTACTTGGAGGCTGCTGAATTGGCTCATCCAAAAGGTGAAACTTGCTTTTCTTTGGCTTTCGAGATTTAGATGACATGCCTGAAAATATAAAAAATACAAAATTTTAGGCATTGGGAACATAATGACCTTATAACTCAATCATAAAACCACAAAGCTTCATCAAACCATAACTTAATCTTTATTTACAGTAAACATTTTTTATTAACGTATAATCTTACTTGAAGGTTGTCGACTTGGCTCATTATTACTTTGGAATTTCCTTATGTTGTTGGCTTCATTTGTAATTCTAGTGTTATTTTGTTGAGCTAACTCATCATGCTGTGAATTTGTGACTTGGTTTGGTACAACTCCACTGTATACTCGTCCATCCATTCGAGTTCCAGTTAGGACGTCTACAAAATAATCAAAATAAGAATATTTAATTAACTATGAACATAAGATAATGTATAATGTGTAATCATACTTGGAGTTTGCTGCATTGACTCATCTGAAAGGTGTAAGTCACTTTGGTTGTGCTTTAGAGCTTTAGAAGCCATGCCTGCAAGTTTGAGAATAAAAAAAAGAACACAAAGCTGAGTATTACTGAGTTTATAATTATTGAAATCTGACTTTTCCTTTCCTGAATTTGAACTTATGAATGTAATTGAAGAACAATGGTAAAAGCACACAAGATTTCCAAAAGATAATGTATAATGTGTAATCATACTTGGAGTTTGCTGCATTGACTCATTTGAAAGGTGTAAGCCACTTTGCTTTCGCTTTAGAGCTTTAGAAGCCATGCCTGCAAAGTTGAGAACAAAAGAATAAAACACAAAATTAGAAGATCTTGAAGATCATAAAATGATATATTACTGAGTATTATTGAGTTTATAATTATTGAAATCTGACTTTTCCTTTCCTGAATTTTACAAAAGAATTTGTGAACTCATGAATGTAATTGAAGAACAATTCTAAAAGCACACTAGATTCCAAAAAGAAAATCTTGTAAATTAGATTTATCACATATTATGATCATATTTTGCTATTCTACGTGTGTGTAAGCAATAATATTAAAAAAATATTTCATTATATCTTGAAAAGTGCCACACAGACATTTCATCGAACACGTCACAAGCATATAGACAAACACAATATATCTGGTTAGAACACTAGTTTGTAAATAATGAACAAAGAAATTAAATATCAATAATTCAAAATCACCAATAGACATATGATCGATATAGAAGATATATGAAAGACAGAGTACTAAATACAAGGAGAACAACGACTAACATTTAGAGCGATAATCTTGAATTAGGATGGTCTTTCTTTTGCCCATACGAGGAACTGCAACAAGACACACAGAGACAAGCAACATGAAGAGAGAGACTACCAAGATGAAATGTTTTCAAAATTAACTTACAGAATTTCTAGGAGCATATATTGACGTGAGAATGGAAACCTGAAAATATGGAAAGGAGTCTTCTTCCGCTTTCGCCCGTTGCCGACAACTTTGAAGGCCAAATTTTTATCTACTCACTCCAATTCCCTGAAGAAACTGAGTAATATAAGAATCAACTCCCTAGATGAATTGTTTCAGAATTAATTTACAAATTTTTTAGGGGCACATCGTGACTTGAGAAAGGAAACCGCTAAAAACATGGACTGAAATCTTCTCCCGCTAACTTTAGCCCGGCAACTTGAAATTTTTGAAGTCCAAATTTTTATTTACTCCCTCCACTTCCCGGAAGAAATAAAGAATGAACTCCTAATGCTTCTATGAAAGGAGCATATACTGTGAATTTCATTTTTATATGTCTAAGTAATACTACTTCTTGAGTCCGAATACAAGGAAACAAATAGAGAAGGGCCTCCAATTGTTTCTAGCTAGTTAAATTAATGAAACTGGTTGTGTTTGGATGCAAATACTTGCACCAATAATTAGAAGAAGAAAAAACAAAGGAGGAGCAAGTGAAATATATACAATAGTTCATTTAAATAGTTATTCATCACTCACATGCAATTGATAAACCGAGATTCACATAAGGAGGAGCTTTAAGAAATGCTTTGCAGACGGGGTATCTTGTATCAATTCAAATGATTCACAAAAACTACAGGGACTGAGTGAACAAGAGAACTTGGATTAAAAGATGGATTAAGAGTGATAATACCATTGACACCGGAGACATTGATTCCAGCTGATAAAGGAATATCTTCTTGACACATCACTGAAGCTTCAGGAATTCCAGTCGGAGCTGCAAAAGCCGATGAATCCCTTGATGAAGTAAATGCAATCTAGTCTAGCAGCAAACTAATACTATACAGAGTTACAACTAATACCATATAGCTTTGAGGTGGAACTGAGTGGTCAAGACTCTTAAACAACTGACAAGCAGCCCAACAAGCATCAAAACAGGAAAAAAACAACAGTCTAACTACTGGTTATAGCAAGTCAATGGGATTAAAGGGTTTGCTATGAGCTTGTTACAGCGGCATATATCTCAAGCAGGAAATACATACAAGACTCTCGATTCAGTTATCAATAGCAATAGGCATTATTCAATTAGAGAGAGAGAGCAATTACTTTAGTTCTATTAATTGTAAAAGACAGAGAGCTAGTACATATTCAACTAGTTTTTAGGGTTCATTGAAACTCGAACCACGTAAATCGCCTGTTTTAGTTCTTTTTCGCTTTTCACACTTAATATTCCTGTTTCATACAGTAAAGGTATTACTTCTACAGAGCAAACGTATTAGTTATATCGAGTAAAGGTATTAGTCAGTAATACTCAACATCCCTAATTGGGGCTACTACAGGCGCAAATCCGTAGTCAGAGCTGCCGTTAATCCCCAATTGGATCTTCTGAAGTTTCAATCGATAGACTTCTACTCGAGGCGCAAACGAAAAATCCATTAATGAAGTTCCAATCGAATTGGGATTATTCGATACAATCGGAGCAGAGCTCCCTACTCCAAATGAAGGAGCTCAAGTGGAGGATGCAATTGCAGAAATCCTAACCTCTGCAATTGTCCGGGGCAGTGACCGCAAAGTAGAAACAGCTACGGAAGCCCCAAACCCAGACGGAATTCGGGGACGCACAGATGGAGGATTCATACGCTTCTAAAATTCCAACAAAATAACTGGATTGTGTGACAAACGAGCAAGAATATCATTTCCTAGGATTACAATGATGAGGTCTTGTTCAGCCATGGCAGTGAAGAAATGAGATGGGTAAAAATTTTGAGCTGGACTTGGAGAGTTTTGTGCAGGACAGATGTCCGTAATTTACGGCCTTGGAGAGTTTGTGTAGGACAGCTGCTTATTACCCTTTTATTTTTTTATGGTTTTATTTATTTGATTTCCTTATCCTTATTTTAATTATTGATCGGCTGGGGGTGAGGCTAACAGATGCTTAATATTGGTTAACCATGGACTTGACATGTATATTAATGTACCCATGATATATATATTAATATACACATTTAACTTCTTTTTTTTACCATGTTGTATGTCTTCAATTGAGAAAAAAATGTTTCTTTACACTTTAGCATTGAAAATAATTTTTTAATTAGGTCTTGATTTTAGAAAAATAAAAAAGTTGGCCCCCAATTAAATATTAATTAATTTCTCAATTAAAACCTTAAATTGACATTTAATTTATAAAAAAAAAGAATGTTATATTTTTAGAAGAAGAAAGAAAAAATTGAATCTTGTTACAATATTCTCAATCGTGATATTCACGTCTAAGGAGAAAAGAGAAGAAAAGATGTTCCAGATTTAAGCGTGATCACGTCTAACTCCAAAACAACTTCTGTAAATTTTCAGTAATTAGCAAGAAAATAAGGAAAAATTGATGGACCCATTTCTTATTCAAAGAAGTGCATTCAATCTGAGCCGGTCCAACAATTTTAAGGGTCATGCGCAGAAAAAAAAGTAGGCCCACATATTTATCAATAAATAAAAAATAATAGAATTATAGAATTATTAATATGCTATTAATTAAATAAATAAAATAAAATATGTAATAAATGTAAAAATTTAAAAAAGAAAAATTATATTTAGTGAACATGAAACAAACTACCTATACAATTAATATTCTTTTTAAATTTTAAAGATTTATACAATTGGCTATTGAAAATTGTACGAATAATTAAGAGGAAGTGGAAGGAAAAGGTAATTAAGAAAAAATATTACTTATGTTATACAAGTATGATTATACTAGTTTTTTGAGAAAGCGTGTACAACATTAGACATTAAAACTTGTAATTAAAGAAAAAGGGGGAAAAGTGATAAGAAAAAAGACAGAATAAGATAATTAAAGAAAAAGAAAATAAAGAAAACACACAAAAGAGCAAGCAAGCTAAATATGAATACATAAAACTTCAAAAATTAATTAATAAAAAAATTTGTAGTGAAGGGTGGATCACGCGACCTTCATAAAAACGAAGACTTTCCACTGCAATTAGCCAACTCCGTTGTCTGAACTAAGTAAAATATATTATATTTATAATATATATATTTAAATATAAATATATATAATAATAAAAATTAGGGCCCTTTTCGAGGTGGAGCCTTGTGCGACAGCATAAGCAGCGTCAACCCAGGGCCGCCCCTTATCCCAATTATTAAATTGTTATGAGATAATATTACGTCTTATGCTTGATAATATTACTTATTTACATATAATACTATTATATTCAAAAGAGTAATCTTTGTATATTATTTTATATTTAAAAAAATTATTACTTTAATAATTCAAAACTTCTCTCCACTCGCGTTGGTCATCTAGCCATAAAGAATGAATGCAACTACTTTGCACTTTCTCCTAGCTTTTTTTTTTCAAAAATATTTTTTACTTGATCAGTAATGTTTCCCTTAAATTGAACAACTACTAAAATGGTGAAGATATGATCATGTTGTGTAATGATATAAATATTATAACATAAATTGATCATTCAACCAAAAAGATAACAATCTAGACTGGAATAAGTTTAACAAAAGTTTTATCAAATAAGTTTTATTAAAGAAGGAAGGAAAAAACATCAAGACAATTTCCGGCTCAAAGGTTAACAAAAGTCATCCTGGAGATTAATCTACATCATTGCATCTAAAAATTATGACCTAACAGTCTGACCTCTAATACTAAACTGAAACCGAAAAGTACAAACACCAAAACAATTGTACTAAAAATGCCAAGCAGCCGTGAATGTTAAAAAAAAAAAACAATTACCAAACTGCACACCAACTATAACCAATCACAACATCTGTTTAATGTGGCTTATCCAGCTGATAAAAAAAAGCCCTTGAGACATCAATATTCATAGCAGCAGCCATATTGGAGGATCCCTGCATATTATATAATTTATCACAAGTTACTCAACCTGTATCCAATCTTTTCTATCATTCATAAATTAATGAGAGGGTCCCTGTATATTATATATCACAAATTACTCAACCTACATCCAATATTTTATATAATTCATAAATTAATGAAGCATTGTTAAAACACCAAGAAAGCCAAACAAAGGGTTCACTGTTTTCCTTGCAAAGGTAATCATTTTCCCATCCTCCACATCTTTTAATCATTAAGAACAATAACAAGAAAAGGGTAATAATAAAAATTTAAGCATAAAATGAAAACAAAAAATGCAATGTCTTATGAGATTCAACAATGATTTTATCACAACTCAAACAGAAGAAGTAAAAATGATGTAGTAACAAAATGGAATAAAAATTATATAGGATAACTAATGAGATCTTACGTGGTGTGAAACAGAATTTCATGCAGGAATATCAACTTCAACTCCTTTTGTATCTTCGCGAACCCATCTTACTTCTTCACTCTCACTATCATGTATAGGATTGCATAAGTTGCTTTGTAAATAGGTTTCGACATCTGCTAAAGGTTTCATATTGTAAGCACCTCTAGGAGTTGTCGTGATAATAACATGCCAATTATTAGTAACTGGATCTGCTACATAGAACACTTGAGAAGCTTGAGAAGAAAGAATGAAAGGCTCCTTATGAGGATTAACATCACGAAGTTAGCGAGAGTAAACCCATCACTATCTTGTTTTAATCGTTGGCCTTTTGTAACCCAGTCACATCCGAATAAAACAACTTTGTGCGTCACATATTGTAGCTGAATGATATCTACTAAAACTCCATAATAGTCTAGATCACTTAAGATTGGATTATCATCCCTTATACTAGAAAAACTTGATGTTGTAGCTTTAACAGTTACTCCACTATTTTGTGTTTTTCTCTTGTGCTCCACCTCCCTTGTGTGAAACCTAAATCCATTACAACATATGTTACTCCCAACGTGTCTGGCCCCCTAGCAAGCAATCTTAGATCTTGATATATCGGATCTTGTTCAGGTAATGCCAAACTTTTTACCTACAAAAGAAGTTTCAATAAGTATGATATAATAAAAATTTTGACACTCTACATGAACAATGAACTTACGTGATTGGAAAACCACTTGGCAAAATTTTCACTATGAATATTTTCAATTTGATGGCGTGGAGCGCGATGATGGTCTTCTTCCACCATTCTAAGATGTTGCCTACAATTTTTAACACAATCAAGTTTTCAGAATTTGAAATTTGGAGAAATAAAACACAAATAAATAAGGATTAGTCGTTAGTAAAAGATATAGTACTTACTGAATGTATGGCTCGACTGTCTTGCAATTAAACAAAACATATTGATGAGCCTTTCTGAGTATCTCATCATTAAAATTCTCTGGTGTTCCCTTTCCAAGAGCATGACCTTCCATAGTGAATACATCCAATCCTGGTGCACTACATTCATTCACATCCTCATTTATGCCTGTTTTGTTGAATTTTGACTCCACATAGTCAGCTAAGTACAAAGAGCAGAATGTCAAACATTCTTCAGCTACATACCCTTGAGCAATTGAACCTTCTGGTCTACTTCTATTTCGAACATATGATTTTAATGTGCCTAGACACCTTCATGTTACATTAAACAATAAAAAATCATACTTGAAATTAATTATCAATATAAACTTTATTGTAATTTGAAAACATAGTCAGTACCTTTCAATCGGGTACATCCAACGATAGTGAACAGGCCCAACAAGCTTTACTTCAGTTGCCAAATGAACAACTAGATGAACCATTACGTCAAAAAATGATGGTGGAAACACTCTTTCCAATTGACAAAGTACAACGACAATTTCTTGTTCGAAGCGAACCACATTAGCTGGATTAATTACTGTAGAGCATAGTTCCCTAAAGTATCGACTCAATTGGATCAAGGGATAACAAACTGATTTTGGTAATGTCTTTCTCAATGTTATAGGTAATAATTGTTGCATCAAAATATGATAATCGTGACTTTTCAATCCAACAAGCTTAGGTGGTTTTAATTGAACACAACGTGATATATTAGAAGCATAACCATCAGGCACTTTAACCCTTTTCAACAAGTTGCAAAACATGCTCTTTTCCTGGTTATTCATCATAAATGGTGCTGGAGGCAAGTAAAATCTACCAGTCGCTTTTGGAATAGGATGAAGCTCTTATCTGATCCCCATGTCTTTCAAGTCGAGCCTTGATTTGAGATTGTCTTTTGTTTTTCCATCTGTGCCAAGGAATGTTGAACAAATGCTCTCACATACATTCTTCTCAATATGCATAAAGTCAAGATTATGACGCACCGCAATATCTTTCCAATATGGTAATTCAAAGAATATGCTTCTCTTCTTCCAATTGAAAGGCAATTCTGGATTATAATCAACATTCTTTCCGAATTTGAAGTTTATATTGCTCAATTCTTCTAAGACTTTATTCCCCGACAGTCGACGTGGAGGTTCTCCATCCTCTTCTGATCCATCAAAAGTACAAGCATCCTTTCGAAATTCATGATTCATATCCAAAAATCTTCGGTGACCCATATAACAATATTTCCCACCATGTTTTAACCAACGTGACTTTGTAAATTTATGACACACTGGACATGCAAATTCACCTTTAGTACTCCATCCAGAAAAGTTTGCATAACTTGGAAAATCGCTAATTGTCCACAGTAAACTAGCACACAACTGAAATTTCTGTTCACTTGAGGCATCATATGTTTTAATTCCCACTTCCCATAAATCTGTCAAGTCAGCAATAAGTGGTTGCAAATAAATGTCAATGTTGTTTCCAGGAGCTGATGGACCGGGAATTAATAACGACAGCATGGTATATGGTTGTTTCATGCACATCCATGGAGAAAGATTGTATGGTATGAGAATAACAGGCCACGTACTATGTGATACACTCATATTACCAAATGGATTAAAACCGTCTGAAGCTAATCCCAATCTTATGTTGCGTGCATCACTAGCAAATTCAGGATACTTGTCATCAAATGTTTGCCAAGTTGGGGAATCAGCCGGATGTCTCATGTTCCCATCATCAGTACAACCTTCAGCATGCCATCGCATATGGGAAGCCGTCTTTGATGAAAAAAACAGACGTTGTAGCCTAGGTTTTATTGGAAAATACCACAACACCTTATGTGCAATCTTTCTTTCTTCACCAGTCACATCATTTTCCGAAGTGCACCACCTCAATTCATTGCACGTCTCGCATGATGTTCTATCCTCATTCACTCCCCAATACAATGTGCAATCATTACGATAAGCATCTATCTTCTCATAACCAAGCCCCAAGTCCTTCATCAAATTTTCATCCCGATAGTATGACTTTGGTAATCTAGTCATTGCCTCTGGAAATGCCTCTGCCAACAACTCTAATAGCTTTTCAAAATGGGTGTTACTCCATTTACCGAGACATTTTATATGCAACAGGCGTATGATGAATGAAAGTTTCGAAAAATTCTCGCAACCTTTATATAATCTCTCTTGAGAATCATCAATTAACTTGTAAAATTTTCCAGGAATCTCAGTTCCATTTTCTGCTTCTTCAAATGACCCCATTGGAGTATCTAAATATGTGTCTTGTTGTGGAACCCCAAAAACATCATGAACTAAACCATGCATGTCATCATTGCCCATTGAAGATCCAGTATCAACAGGAGAAAAAGAATTTGTTGTGTGTCTGGAAGAAAACTCTCCATGAGCTATCCAATTATCGTATCCATTAATAAATCCTTTAACAACTAAATGTTCACGTGCATCATCTCTTTTCACACATATACCAATTTTGCATTCTGTGCATGGACATAATATCATACCATTTCTTGTTGGATTAGAAAAAGCAAAGTCTAGAAACTTATCAAGTCCATCCAAGTATGGTTTGGTTTACCTTGGCAATTTCATCCAACTTTTATCCATATCTCCGACGAAGCTAAAAGTGTTGAGTCAAATTTAAAATTGCTTCTCAAGTTCTCCACATATATTGTATTCCTCAAAATCCATGTTGTACACATTTAAAGAAAATTATTATAATCAAAACAATTACTATAATGACTACAAGAAATAAATTACGGGAAAAATAGAAAAATGGTTCTTAGTAAGATAATGATGTCTTCCAGAAAATAGAGTGGAGAACTATTGCTAACTACTTCTAAGTTGCACATTTTTTTAGTGTTTCGACTCTTTAAGAAAATCTTAATGAACGTTTTCCTGAAATCCTCTATGTAATTCAATTCATTATAAGAAATCATATTAAGTTTGCTCTTGACATAAATTTTTAAAATATGTAATTCGTAAATTTAAATAATCATCCTTATTAATAGACTAAGGTGGTGTTTTCAAACATTGGTTCACACCTATAAGCATTTATTTTTCAAAAAAGTTAAAAATTTAATCAATTTCTAAAATAAGTGCTTCTACACTATTTAAATGAGGTTGCAAACACTCCTACAAGGGTGTATTTTGAAACACTTAAAATAGCTTCCAAAAGCTGTGAGAGAAGGAGCTTTGAAAATAAGTGCTTCTGTAAACAGTTTTAAGTGTATCAAAACACACAATAAGTCTTAGTACTGTTATTAGTGGATAGTGAGTTTTCAGTAACTTAAATAAGGATTCATAAAATTAGGCCTATACGCATACACTTGCCAAAATATAACTAATTAAATAAACAATGATAAAACAAGAAAGTTGAACTAGAAAGGTTTCTGTTGGCAGTAACTATAATAAATATGATTTGCTGCCCTTTTTAAACCACAGTATCAAAATAAATATTTTGGGCACAGAATAAACATGTTTCGGCCGCTTTATAGAGATTTAAAAGAATGGGCATAATACTTGTACAAGTTCCCTGTATCATGAATTCATGATAATGTAAAATAAAAAGTGGAAAATGAAATTTAAGCATCAACTAGGTCTCAGATATTTAAACAAGAAGAAGAGGAACCATTGCTCAATACAATTATTCTAGGGAACTCGTAATACAAAGAGTTAACATATAAATTTTAAGGCAGCTACAAAGTATTTGGCCCAATAATTCAACGAATAAAAGAATATAAAAGACTGAAATTCACAATAGAAGATAGAAACGAAATAATAGTTACTGTTCGCAATAGAGAAGGAAGCACTGCAAATCAAAGAACATGGATGTTGCAACCCCAGAATCACAACACGATGATGCTGATGGGAGAATTTGATTCTTCTTGAGGAGAGGAAAAATAATTAGGACATGGTGTACAATATCAAAAAAGAATGGGTATGTTCTATAAATCAGGGCTTAAATGAAGAGGTGTGCTTATGTGTGTAGGACTGATGCATCAGCTGTGGGAGAGACTTATCTTTCTGTGGTTGGCTTATGAGAAAAAATCGATCAAAAAATTAAAATAAAATGAGGGCGAGGATTACAATTTGAAAAATGGGATAATGGTCTCCCAAATTTTCTTTATTTTATTTAAAAAGAAATTAATAAAACTGAGATGATTGAGGGTGTAGTTCCCCACCCATATACATCCACACATATAAATATATTATTTTATATATAGATACCTTATTAATTCTAAATACACACATATTCATTTATCTGTTGAACCTAAATCCACTATCTTGTGTGTGTGTATATATATTATTTAAGAATATAATATTTATAAAAAAATGAGACGTGTTATAATCTTCCAAAGTTGTTAGAGCAAAAGGAGGGATTTTGAATTTGATACTATATATATGGCACTTTTGGATGACTAATTAAGAAAAAATATATTTAATAAAAGATATATTATCACCCCCATTAACAAGTGTGGAAATATAATTAAATTTAAGGCACCATGTAATTTAATGCTTTTGATGTATTTTCACATTGACAAACTGTGTCAACAGAGTTGCATTTAACACATTTGTGTTGTAGTGTTGTATTAGGCTACGTTTATTTTAGTAGTGTCTTTGAAGTATTTTCACTCTAAGAAAAGGTGTGTTAATAGAATTACAATTAACACATTTGTAT
The DNA here is from genome assembly GCA_037126765.1 of Stenogyne calaminthoides. Classification (NCBI taxonomy): domain Eukaryota; kingdom Viridiplantae; phylum Streptophyta; class Magnoliopsida; order Lamiales; family Lamiaceae; genus Stenogyne; species Stenogyne calaminthoides. The sequence continues at coordinate 9,552,774 of JBBCBC010000024.1, read as the reverse complement.
TTTAGTGTTTTAATAGGGTAAGAAAGTTTTTAGTATTTTGATGGAAAGTTAGATACGACACTCAATAATGTAACAATATAGTTAGTATTAACTCATTTAATTTTTAGTGTGTTAAAAGGTATCAATAATTAGTATTAACATACATATTAACATACTTTACAAAATATATGTAATTATAGATCATTTATCACCACATCTATTTTATAGTGTGTCAAAAGGGGTGTGTTAATAACCCATTTTTTTTGTAGTGTGATGAGATTGATTCTGATGAAGATTGACGTATCTTGTTCTGTGTTTGTTTTTGATTCAGTAGATAACATATGAAAACCCTCTGTAATCATGTCTTGATGGTTTTTGACCTTTAATGAAATATCTACTGATTTTCTGTTAATCAAAAGATAATATCTCATTATCTACTGATTACTTGATGGTTGCCTTACTTGTTTTTACTTGCTTTATGAATTGAAACCTGAATAGATGTTAGGTTTATTTCTGCTTGCAAGCTTGTAACAAAATGGTTTTGGCATCATCAAAAAGGGGGAAATTGTTGGGAGATGAATTTAATAAAGATTTTAGGTCCCGAACGGGTTTTGTGAGGGTAGAAGTCTAGGGAGGGTGAATAGACTTATTAAATTTTTTTTCGTGCGGATCGATGTGTGATTTGCTTTTATGCCCGAATCGCAAGTCTTAGTGCAAAGAAAAGAGGAATTTTCGATGTTCAATCTTCATGAGTGCCTTCGAGGGCAAATTGAACTTAACCAATTTTGATATCTGTTAGTCTAACCGAGAGTTTACCGAGTTCACGGAAGCTTGTTTTAACCGATTGCCTATAGATAAAAACTACAAACTTTATCAATTGATTCTTAAGTACATTTGGTTTTTCAACCGGATGACTAAGGTGTATGGCATTTTTGCTTAGATCAATGAAGAACACTCTTGGGTTGGTGATATGTATCGAGCTTAACTTAGAATATGCTTTTAATTTCACTTTTTTAAACTTTTTTTTTGAAGTTGTGTGAATAGTGTAATGCAATAAATTCAAATCCATAGTAAATGCACACAAGACTTTTTTATAGTGGTTTGTTATCTTCTTAAACCCATCTTTCGATCCCTCTTCCCTTAACATCGGGGAACCTTAACCGAACTTAACCGAACTTAATCGAACTTAAACTCGGGACTTATATCCCTCACGGAATGGCGAGATGTTTATTGAGTTCACACTTCTTCAAAAACAGATGTTTATCGAGTTCACACTCAACCGAACTAGAAATCGAGAAAAACTAGAATCCCTGAGTTCCCCTCGAATTTGTTCTTAGGGAACAAACTTAACCTAACTTGCGTTCAAAAAAAGAATGTTTGAGGGTTCCAATTGGAAATCTATCCCGGTGTTTTAGGTAGCGGGTTTTGTTTTAAAAAAATGCTAGTGGATAGGATTTCTTTCTAAGAATACCAATGGGATGAACACTTGAAAAAAAAATCTTCAAATATGGTGATTCAATTTTTTTTTCGGAAATTAACATAAAGCAAGGCTTTTTGCTTCCTTGAGTGTCATGGTCATTTTATTTTTGGGGAATATGATGTGGCTAATTAGGAAACGACTCACAAACAAAACATGCACGTGTAAAATAAAGCGTAAATGAGATGAATTTGTTGACCCAATTAAATCAAGAAATGACTACTAGGGGCATACCAAGCCGGATGTGGTATTGCTAAGGATGGGAAAAGCTTTACATTTTTGCTTAGATACAATGAAGAACACAATATTTGATACACCTTATGAAGATGAATCGATTCATTAGATGAAGATGATTTGGAGATTTTGCATATGAGTGCTAGGGTTCTGTATGTGTGGATAATCACTTATTGAATTTTTGTAACCTCACCTCTCGGGAAATTTCGAACCTTTCTCTTTCGAAGATTTTTTTTTCTATTTATAGCACTCGACACAAGCATGAAATTTGGGTCACGTTGTGAGCATTTCTTCTTCAAAAATCAGCGAGCCTTGCAGAATTCAGTTTTATAATATCCTGCCATGTTCCCAACTTCGTCTTCTAGATTAATCTTTGAGCTTGCTTATCCTCAAGTTAAAAGACACTCTTTTGGCATAATTCATCCTAAAAATCAACCTTTTGCTCTTTGGATGCTTTGTTCGCCTTTAACCATGTCGGATTTTTATCTTTGGAATCTTGACTAAGGTCCTCCTCGAGCATACCGAGCCCTCGGGATATCCGGGTCTTCGGTTAAGTGGGTTGTTTGGGTCTGATGAAAAAGGATAAATGCACACAAGTGTCGAGCACTCGTCCCCTTCCCTTAACACGGGGAACCTTGATCCGAGTCTTTCAAGGGAGGATATCCCTCACGGAATGGCCGAGATATTTATTGAGACCTCGGGATGTCTGCGAAATCTTCCGAGAACAAACTTAACCTAACTTGCGTTTGGGTAAAGAATGTTTGAGGGTTCCCCGAAATCTATCCGGTGTTTTAGGTAGCCAAAATCTAGTGGATAGGATTTCTTGCTAAGAATAATGGGATGAACACTCTAAGAAAAACCAAATATGGTGGATGTTTCTTCTTGAGTGTCGCGAGTCGTTTTATTTGGGGAATATGATGTGGCATCTTGACCCAAAACAATTAAAATAAAATGTAAATGAGATGAATTTGTTGATCGTCAAGAAATCTACTCTGGGGGCATACCATCGGGATGTGGTATTGCGAGCTTTACCCGCACAATATTTGATACACCTTATGAAGATTATCGTTACAGATGAAGATGATTTGGAGATTTTGCATATGATGCTAGGGTTCCTGTGATGTGTGGATAATCACTCGAATTTTTTGTAACTTCACCTCTCCGGGAAATTTCTCGAACCTTTCTCTTGCTGTTTTTTTTCTATTTATATCAGACAAGCGAACATCGAGCCATGCAAGAATTCTTGACCCCATGTTCCCAACTCCGTCTTCTAGATTAATAACTTTTTGGTCGCCCAAATCAACCTTTTTTTGGATGCTTTATTAACCATGAGAATCCTCAGCCCTTTGTTCTTGGGGATGCTCGGACAGTGATCTGAGTCTTGATATCTCGAGACTCAGATGTCCGGTACCCCGAATATCGACCCTTTTAGGTGTGGTCTTGAGGATATCACGAGTCCTCGGGATTTGACTGACCCTCAAGCTTATTTGATTCGGAGTTTCTTTGACCCTGATCCGGGTGGCGAGTAGAATTCGGGATAGCATTTTTGAGTCGACAAGTGGCGTGGGCTCGGACTTGGGGTTGGTCGAACAAACTTGTTTGGTCGCTTTTGGGCGACAAGAGCGAACCTTCTTGTCCATTGGGCATGACTATTTTAATAAATATTACACGTGTCGCTCTTACGTGTTCGATTAATGCTGAATTATTATATCGAACACAACAATACCCCCCAGCCGGGTCGCTTTGTATTCAACATGGGGCCCGACTGTTATAATCTTATTGGGTCATAGTTGATGTCGTTTCGTATTCTGTGCCATATTTTCAAAATTGAATCTGGTGTCTATATATACCTCATTTCACCGCCTTAAACCCTTTTCTCTTTCCTTCTTCTTTTTGCCTTTGTCTTTCAATCTTTTCCGTGTCTAAAAATTTCCGGCGAGGGCTTCATCATTCCGACGAAGAATCTTACTCAGGTAACCGCTGCATTCTTTCTCTTATTGCGATTATGGCTTCTTGCTCAAACTCTTCTGTTCCCCTAGAATCGGACCACCATAGTTCTTCTTCCCCCCTATCAGTAGAATCCCCCGTAGCGACGCTATTGCGCCGGAGACGAATGTCTCGGATTCAGGATTTCGTTGGCAAGTTCGGCAACCGTTTGCCGTTCTTTCCTCCGATTCCGATGAAGCCCTAAATGAATTAGATAGGGACTTGGTCCGTAGTGATTTCTCGGATGATTCAAGTGACGATTCTTTGCCCCAAACTCAAATTAGGTCTAGGGTTGTTGATAATGTTGATGTAGATAGGAATGATAATATTGTGAGGGGGGAAATTTTGATGGCTGTGAATGTAACCGAATCGAACATAGGGGTAGGCGGTGAGCAAAATTCTAAACTCGATATACCTGTTGGTGTCCCTCATAGTCCAACATATAACGAGTATAATGCTTGGTTATAGTTTCGATTGGCTGAAAGCAACCTCATAGGACTAGGGTGGAAAATGAGTACCCAAATGAAAGCAAGATAGCGAGCATGATTGATGTAGATATGCTCGCCAATTTGATAGAAATTATGAAACCCTAAAGATATATTTTTTACGGGCCTTAGGGTCACGATGAAGAGAACCCGGCCCCCGAGGGTTGTGTCATTTGTGAATTTGGACACAATGGAAGTCGGCCTTCCATTCCCCCTCCATCCGCCATCACCCGCTTGCTCGTGGATCGAACATCACCATCACGCAAGCTTAAGCCGAATGGGTGGCATATGATCATGAGCTTCCTGACTTTGTTCGGCAAAATGAAGCCAAGATACT